>JAVHLV010000074.1:0-257929 GCA_036785495.1 Colletotrichum neosansevieriae | reverse complement strand
TATTAGTGTTCTATAAATTAGCATGCTCGAGTCGGGGAGGGGGGGGGGGGGTGGGGGGGGGGGGCGAGCCCAAGAAAACAAACGACACTCGTGGATCTAAGTGGGCCGCAACCTCGCGCTAAGGTACAGTGTAGGTAGTGCGCTACCTAAGTACGTAAGCTGCCTGACCCTCTCACTGCTTGGCTGGCGGTGCCTTTCCATGACGATGGCGGCTCCTGAGACCGGCTCACGGCCATGGCGCACCGAGACAAGACGACTTGAGTGAGAAATTATTCCGACTAGCCTAATTAAAGACGGTTCACTTTTTATGCCGACGGTGAGAGAAGTTTAATACAGGCCGGGTAGACTCGTAAGTGGGTCCTCACCTCTCCTCCCGCCTGCCTTTCTAGACGGGAGTTACCCGACCGCTGGTAAGTGCGTCGGTCACTATCAGTCCACCCCGACTAAGGTACCTATCGCCGTCGTCAAGTCCAGCTCTGCGCACAACAACTCTCATCTCACTCATCAACATTGAACCCGGAAGACCACCCAGCCACAGGTTAGAAAACAAAAGAAGCAAGGCCACAGCAAGAAGCCCAAACAAATAGAACATCTCACGTTCCCTGAGAATCGCTCCCACGCAGCCGAAAATGCTGTTCATTGGCCTGACAGGTTCCATCGCGACGGGAAAATCCACCGTCTCCTCCGTCCTCTCCAACCCCCCGTACTCCATCCCGCTGATCGATGCCGATGTCCTGGCCAGACAAGTCGTCGAGCCCGGCACACAAGGCTATGCCGCCATCGTGAAGTACTTCCTCCCAACCACCCCGGACCTCCTCGTCCCGGTCTCCGACACCATGCCCGAAAACGGCCCCGACGGCAAGGGACGCCCGCTGGACCGGCCCGTCCTCGGACGCCGCGTCTTCGGCGACTCGGAGGAGCGCAAGCGCGACCGTGCCGTCCTCAACGGCATCGTCCACCCCGCCGTCCGCAGTGCCATGTACAAGGCGATTCTCGGCGCCTACGTCACAGGCCACTGGGCCGTCCTCCTCGACGTCCCTCTGCTGTTCGAGAGCGGGCTCGACCGCTTGTGCGGCACCGTCTTCGTCGTCGCTGTCAAGGATCCGGAAGTGCAGATGCAGAGACTCAGAGCTCGCGATCCTCACCTGTCAGCCGAGGATGCACAGAACCGCGTGCTCAGTCAGACGGATGTGAGGCTCAAGGCGAGGAGGTGTGAGGCCAGAGGACCAGGCAAGGGCGTTGTACTATGGAACGACGGGACCAAGGAGGATCTGAAGAGGGACATCGCCGAGGCTATTCGACAGGTGCAGGCATCAAGTCCCGTATGGTGGAACTGGCTGCTGCTTGCTTGTCCTCCAGCAGCAGCGGCCCTCGGAGCGTGGCGCTTTTACCAGAATATCCGCATCAACAATGCGTGGGCGGAGCAGGAGAGGATTGAGAAGGCCAGGCTGTAAGGGGGCAACCTCGTGACAGGCCAATCTGGATCATCTTCGGCGATTTTGCAGACCGATGATACATCAAGAACTCGAGTTGGGCAAGTGCCCTACGGTGCGTACTTGAAGAAACATCAGTCCCGGTTGTATGTCAGGTAACAGCTGTATTAATGGCGGAGAGCTACTACGACTTCTATGCAGGATGAAGGCCCTCTGCGATCAAGAAGTGAAGCAGAGAGAAAGACGGCGCAGAGGATAAAGACGAATTCAACGGTAAAAAAGACTCGAATCATTCCCTCGAATAATGAGACTTCTACTGAGCGATGAGAACTGGTGCCGCCGTACATAGGCCTAGGCTTATCTCAACGGTCATGGGAAGTCTCGATACTGTATCTGCAGGAAACATCTTACTAATACACTACGTTTCCAATGTGAGATCAAGGACTTTGATAGCCCATCTTCATCATGGTCAGCAGAACCTTCGACTGCCGAATCCATGGAACAGCTACCTTCACACGATTGGCATTCAAGATCTGCACCTCCGGCGTTGTTGGACCCCTTCGTAAGAGCTCCGGCGGGAACTGGCAAATCGATTCTCGCGCAACAAAACAAGCGCCGACAAGTGTGACAGCAGCCAGGAGTGACGGACAATCCCGCCCGCATGACGCCATGTCACCTCTGGAAACCGCCAGGCCTCCGCGAATTTGGTCTGCCGTGTACTCCCGTACTATCTAGGTACTTTGACGAAATGCGGAATTAGGGGTTTTGACTGCCGTTCCTAGGTCAAAATAGCCTGCAAAAACTGCAAGAGCTGTCCAGCGATATAGGTCTCCCATGCTTCGTGCTTAGATGAGGGAGAAAGCGAAACCTTGGGGAATCATCAGCCATTGAGACGTGGGCCGGTAAATCTGCTCAACCTCACTTCAGGGCCAGACAAAATCCGCGGCCACCATCGCCTCACCCACCACATTTCTCTCCCTCATGCCAAAGAAGCAACAATCAAGAGGTCACACAAAGCAATCCACCTCGACCAAGCCCCAAAGATCACGTTGACTCACATGCATGTAAGACGTCGGCATAGTTCTCAGAGGAAAAAGAGAGAAAAAAGTGCAAGTCTGGTTCTGTAGGCAACTCTGATTCATTTCTCTTTTCGTCATTTCGAAGCTTCACCTCGATTCGATCATCTTTGTCACTCGTCATTTTTTCACACATTTGCCTCCCAAACAACCCATGTTCCCTTGTGCTTATTCAATCCACCTCTTTTCTCCCTCCAACCAAGTTCTGTCTTACTTCGCACCTATCTAGATGGGTATGGTAATGAAGTCTGACCCAAGTACTCAGGGCCACACACACACACGCGCGCGCGATGAAAAAGCAAAATGGGTTTTGTATCAACAAGGAAAAGGGAAACTTAGTGTCATAAACTCGTCAATCCAACAGATCCGTTATGCTGAAGAGGTATCCATGAGAGAACAAAAAGCAGCAAACTTTTATGTCAACGGAAACAGCATATCAAAGTCTGCCTCTTGCCCCCGACAGGTTGAGAGAAATGACTGCATAAGGAAAGGAGAAGAAAACGTTTGTGACTTGTAGGAATCACTTTGGCCGTAGAAGAAAAATACGGAGAAGACGTAAAACATCCTGGAAAATGCACATGATAGCCCCTTCGCACTCCCAGTGCTCACGCAAGAGAAACCGACACATGTCCTCGTCGCAGATGAAAGTAGAGAGAGGTAGAGAGAGAGGTCTTGGCAAGAAATAATTTGGAAAACATGGGAGATGCGTTGGTCATGCCATTCTGCCACCGAAAAACGTGAAGAACTCCGCAGAAAGTACCCCTAGAACCCGGCAACGCTGTGTATGCGCGCACACATGAGAGAGAGAGAGAGATGCGCTCGTTTCAACCAATATGCAACGCTGTACGTCACGGTTCGCCACCAAGACTGACAGAAAATTAACCCTGGTAACCGGCGAAGCCGTTGTTGAAGTTCTGTCCCTGAGGTCCCTGAGGCCATTGGGCATTGGGTGGCTGTTGACCACGTCCATAGCCTCCGGCGCTCTGGGGTCCGCCGTATCCCATCGGTTGCGCTCCATAACCGGCCGGGGATTGAGCAGTCGGGCCACCAAAGTTGCCGTGCTGGCCGCCGTACTGACCTATTGTTGATGTGTTAGTTCCATGAATCTGCGAACCAGAGGCCGTGCTCGAGCACATACCGCCATACTGAGGGAAGTAGGCCGTTGGGGTACCGGGATAGGCCGGTCCCGAAGCACTCTGGGGACTGTAAGCCTGCTGCGAGGGGTCAAAGGCGCCGGCGCTCTGAGGGTTAGGCGTCTTGTCTTTGCCCCACTTCACACGTCAAATGTCAGTGCTGTTTCTCCAACTCGAGTTGGGGTTCAGGACTTACACTGCACTTCAGGGGACGTCCATTAACATTATAGCCATTCATTTGGCAAATGCCCATGGCTGCGCTCTCGTGGCTGTCCATCTTGATAAAAGCGAATCCCCGGTCGGCCTGGAATCGGGACTCGACGACGTAGCCAAAGTTCTGGAAAAGAGGAACAACGTCGTTGGGGGTAGTGTAGGGGGTCAAGTTGCCAACGTAGCAGGTCGTCTGCCATGACGGCGTTTGGGCCAAGACAACCTCGTAACTGGCGACACCATGGGCGGGGAATTGGTGGTGGCCAAAAGGCGTCGTGGGGGTCAGGCCCATAGCCTGCATGGCTTGCTGCTGTGCGATGGAAGGCTGACCCTTCTGGTTTGCCCAGTTACAACGGATGGCACGAGAGCCGAGCCATTCACCGTCCATGGAGCTCAGGGCCTTCTCGGCATCAGGGCGATCGCGGAAAGCAACGAAACCATAACCACGAGACCGGCCGGTCTTCATGTCCCACATCACGCGAGCCTCGGAGACGGAACCGAAGGCGGAGAATGCCTGAGTAAGAACCTCGTCGTTGACTTCATTGCTAAGGTCGCCAACGAAGATGTGGAAGTGGTTCGAGGTGTCTTCCTTGCTCGAGGTGTTGGACTGGTAAGCCCAGTTTACTCGGATTTCCTAGCGGTTGGTCAGTATCCGAATCGCAGCAGAAAGGTAAGATTCCTTACAGATTGGTGCACGCGTCTTCCGTTTAAGGTCTGCATGGCACGCTCAGCGGCACCAGGGTCGTCATACTCGACGAAGCCATAGTTGTAGCCCTTTGCCTATGGCGCACGGTCAGCGATAATTCCTACAACTACAAAAGCCCAGGCAAGGGTTTTTCATGGCTCGATATCGCTTCTTCGGAACCTGCGGCATCCATGCCCACGGTGTACCTATGGGGAAAATACGCACGTTCTTGTCGGGGATGATTTTTACGTTCTGGACATGACCAGTAGTCTCGAAAATTTGACGCAGAACGTCCTCCGTGACACGCTGATCCAGGCCACCAACGTACAACGCCCGCTTGTTAGGCTCAGGAGCTGCGCGGCGGCCGAAACCTCCGGCGCTGCTAGGAGACATGATCTTGTCGACGCCGGACATGGGCGACGTCACCGCAGTCGGGATCGGGTTGGTGTTCTGGGGGATGTGGAGAGGAGGAGGCGGCATGTGAGCCGGGTTCGACTGGCCGTTCTGGCCATTCTCGTAGCCAGGAGCTCCAGTATTCGGCTGGGGGGGAGGTGGCAGCTGCGCCGCGTTAGGTGCACCGTTGTCCGCCATTTCGCTGTCGTTTGTATTATAACGCGATCGCGCAACGGTTGGATCTCGAGCGATTGGACGAGGATCGAAGTCGTGTGTGCTAACGGTCAATAGCAAAATTAGAAGAAAACCCAGATGACTCGAGTAGCAAAGCTCTGGAATTGTTTCTTGCGCAGTCTGACGTGTGCAAAAGCGCGTTGTCGGTTCGAAGAACAGAGCTGATTGTTGGAAGCTTGGTGTAGTGGCGCAAGGAGGGGCGGAAGCGGTGGTACTGAAAAGTGTACCCGAATGTCTGACGTGACCCCAGTACCTCAACGCAAGGCAAAGCAGCGAGGACAAAAGAGCGGAGCGAGGAAAGTGCGGCGGGCACGATTCGGAAACGATGTGGAAGTGGTCGTCTGGTAGCGAGACTCGTGGTTCGGGAAATACCTCGACGTCGAGTCTTTGGCGGTCTGGGTTGGTCGACTTTTTCGAGTTGACTAGGAGGAGAGAAGCAACCGACAGTCTGTCTCTAGGAAAAATTGCGGACGTGGGGACGGAATTCCCAGGTAAAAGGACGTCGACCCAACGTGACAAGAGAGACACTTAAGCGGATAGAGAGACAAGGGGAAGGGCGAATGACAAGAGAGATGCCGAGAAGCTCCAAAGTACTTGACTGCGCTGCGCTGGGTGCTGCAGCTGTTGAAATAGCTTTAGCTGTAGCGTACGTGGTGTTGTAGATGAAAGGAAATGATAGGCCGAAGGCGAGAGCACCAAGGAAACAGGCAGGAAAACGAGGACTGGAAACCCCTGAAAGGAATCGCAACAAAAACCGGTCCGAGGAGAGGAGAGACAGGAGGTTTTTTTGACGACGTGGAAGAGAGGAGAAGGAAATTCTGCGATGGGGGGGAGAGGGGAGCAGATAGAAGGAGGGAGAAGAAGGCGGGCGATGAGGGGACTTTCATCAATCATGGAGCAAGCAGCAAGCACACTGCACACTCCCAGCGGCTGCCGCCTCCAATGTGCAGCCCAGCCTACCTAGGTACCGTAAGGCACCTAGCAAACTAGGTACCTTAGTGTGCAATAAGAATTAAGTGCTGCAGCAGCGCGCGTGCAGCATCACACCTGGCACCTGCCCTGCTTTCTACCAGGTATCCGTACCTGTCTTCATCCAGACTCCTTGCACTGGATACCGCGTGGCACCAGTCCAATGTGATGTCTAGGAAGTACCTGGATACTTTAACAGCCCACGGCCCGCCAGAGGTCCCGTCCGGCCAAGTCCCTGGCCCTTGCTTGTTTACACTAGTTGAGCCTTCCCACTGGATACAGATGCCCGCTGTTCCCCGTCAAATCAGGTTGGTGCTCCTGAAATTCGGGTGGCTGTAAGCTGATCTCCAGCGACGTCGTTATTTTATTTTCTCTTCTTTTATGCTGCGTCCGAGTCTCGAGTACCTTGGACCCCGCCGTTTGACCGCCGAATCATCAGGTCCAGAGAACTTGGGAGCTTCCCGTCGGGTCAGGGCTCATGGCTCGTGGCGCGAGCTGACATGGGATGGCAGCAGAAAAGGGGGGTGTTGCTGCAACAGATAAGGTAGATACCTTAGCGAGTGGAGCTAGTCGTTCTCTGGAGGATTGCACCATGAGAATGGACGACTCTTCAAACACTCGACACTGGACAGGAAGCAAGACAAGACAGCAGGGAACAAGGAAGGTTGCACGGTGTCTGTCGCTCAGCGCTTCTTTTCCACGCGTGAGGGTGATAACATCACCACGCATATAGACCGCACCGATTTCTTGGGCCTCGATGCCACTAGCTGCGGTGGCACGAAGGCGTCACATTAGAGGGCCAATACAACCCGAAAGTATAGTGAAATGAGCTTGGAATGAAGTTGAAATGCATGCAAAAACAAACAAGACTTGAGTCAATGGGGCCAATGCCCAATGCAGAAATAAGGCATGATCACCATGTCAAAAACGATTGATCGTGGTGATGGGATGTTCCCAGCTCTAACTCGGTTGTCTGTCCCGTTTTGGCCTGTCCTGCCTTTCCCGTTCACGACAGGTATTGCCAATTAGATAGTCGAATGTCGAGCAAGCAAGAGCCGCATAGTGATGCTAACAGATAAGGAGCAAATCTTACCTTTATAGGATAACCATGGAACGGGCATGTTGCCGAAGCCATGGACAAAATCCAGTTTCGCCGTTGAGCCTCATTTCTTCAAAGTAATCTCTCGCAGAATTGCACACTGCCCTTATAACCGGCAACCACGACAACGGCATGAGAGCTCAACTTCCATCCAATGCGCCAATGGAGCTAAGCTACCTCCCAATTCCATGTCATCGAGACAGCCAACAAGCAGATGGCGTCAGAAAAACAAGGCATTTGTAACCAAGTGTTTGGATTACGAAACTAGGACACAACCAATTTCCCGGGAAGATGGCTCCCGGCACGAATGGGACGAACACACAGGTTACCCATACCTTCGATTGCCTTCACCTTCCGCTATCCGCAACGACGGCCTCCGCAGCTTCTGTAAAATCTCTTCTGGATCTGGGAAGACTCCCGGAGCGAGTAACTGATTAATTAGTCGGCGCCTAAACCAGCCAAGCATCTAACCCGCCTATTGGATTCCTAATGTCCGCGTGGTGGGAGCATCTGGAAAGGGATTGAGTAGTTCATCTTGGCCATACTGCACCAAGTTAGAAGCACTCGACGCCAGCTGGAACAGAGTTGTGAAAGGTTATTGCGCTGAAATCAAGTAGCCTTTGCCCCTCACAAGAGCTCAGCTCCAAGGTATGAGCTCCCACATGGCTGACGAATCCAACCGTTTCCCGCAATTGCCTTCGTCCCAAGATTGTGATCCGATGCATGGAAGGCGAAAAGGTGGGGGAACTGGAGAAAGAAGGAGGGGAAACTGCCCTACTGCCTAGTATGTAAGGTAGTGTGCGCACTGTTGGACCTCGAGTTGGAGGTGTGGGTACTTCTGGGGTTCCTTCGCATCATGATTGGCGTAGGAAAGTCGTGAGCGTACGTGAGTGAGCGTATGAGAGATGCACTGACAGCTGTCGGCATTTGTTCAATTATGTCGCCTGAGGCTGCCCTTCCCTGAGCAAATGACAGGCCTTCTTTCTTTTCGTGATAAGGTAAGGTACGTATCGCCAAACACCGCTGGAGGCTAATAAACTAGGTACCTAGGTACCGATTGAAGACCAACGTTCACCAGGCATCTTTCGAAAAATCAACGCAGTCGCAACACATCTTCAACTTCAATCCATTCGAGTCTTATGCTTTGTTCACGCCAGATCTATCAACATATTCATAATTTGAAAAGGACGGGCTTTAACAGAGTCTTGCAGCATGGCCAACCCGAAATCGGTCAACAACGACCCTGCGGAGGCTCTCCAAGGACTCATAAATGATGCGGCAAGTCATATTCATCAAACAAAATTTGAAGAGTGTTGTTTCTGACTCGGATCTTCTCCAGCTCATTCAAACCGGCAAAGCTTTGAAATCATGGAGCAAAGACGGCAGACACCGAGTACAGGCTCAGATTTCGTTGCAAAACAAGATGCCAGAAATCATCGAGAACTTCCATTGGAAGCTGGACGACCTAGAGAGCGAGATTGTGAGTTTTCCCATTGCCATCTTCATATAACTTTCAAAGAGGCTAACTCTACGCCCAGATCAGAGCAAAGGCTTCTCTGCAGAGAGACCTAGATAAGATCCAAGAACAAAGGCAACCAGTCCCACAACCAGCCCCAGTAGAGGCGCAGACCAAATCACCAATGGCCATCGATATCGAAGAATCTTCCCGGGAGCCCTCTCCGGAGCAAAAGCCCCTGATAACGGAGGCCTCGGGTCCTCACAGAGTCCCTGCAGATGCAGGCACAGCTCCCTCGATGGCCCCTTTCCCTGATATGGGCGTCAACTTCCAGCCGCCAGCTGAGCCAACACAGGCAGTCAAGCAGGAACCGGCGCCGGCGCCGGCACCAGCGCCACCAGCGATGATGGCGCCTATGGATATCAAATCCGAACCTAAACAAGAGCCGGCTTCCACACAGCCCCAGCAGTCCGGTGCTCCCGAAGCACCGATGGACGATCTCTTCGGTCTCGGTGGTGACGCGAGCGGCGGCGCAGAGGCCAACAACTCAGAATTCCACTTCACCGACATGACATTCAGCCTGGCTCCACCGAACAACGATTCTCAAAGCCAATCTCAGACTCAAGAGGCGAACATGGAAATGTCCTTTGGCGCGGGCGATATGGCTGGCGATCTCTTGTCTCTCGACAGCTTGCTCCCGCCCGACAACGCCAACAACAACGTGAAATCAGAGCCGGCAACACAAGCTGCGCCAACCGGTACTGCGCCGGCGCCAGCGGCGAACCAGGACAAGCCTGTCGAGACCAAGACAGAGAAGCAGGATTCTACGAACCTGGACGACCTGTTCAACCTGGACGGTAACCCGAGCCTCGAAGGAATGGACCTCGACATGAACATGGGTGGTGGCGACGGTGGCGATGGCAGCACCTTTGACGATATGTACTTTGGCGACATGACGGAGATGGAGCATGGGAAATTTGACGATGCCTTCTTTGGAATACAATAGGGCTTCCTGACTGGTCCACCGAAATCAAAACTTTGGCGTTCTCGGTCGGACGTGATAGTCACCTCGTTGGATTCGAGCACTTGAGATGCCGAAAAATGTTTACTTTACGGAGAGACTTGCTCAATCTCGGGAATCGGCGTTGTTGCCGCGGGGGACATTTTAAGCATGTAATGACCTGTGAAGGGACGGTACTATTTGCCAGAAAGCCAGGCCTCGGGGTAGAACTTTCTTATCCATGCGGTTCGTACTTTGTTTTACACAGCTCCCATCTAGACCTTTGCTGTCTTGTCCCGGAAGCTAAGCTAATTCAATGATTGTAATCCCCGAGCCTGCAAATTTACAGAGCTTTGTGTCCATGCCTAAACTGAAACTCGGCTGAAGTGGCTTCTCCGTGCAATAGTCTACATCTCAATGCAAACCATGATAGTAGCCAGGGTTCAACATAGCTGTAATCGCTAGCCAGTATACAGGGTAGCATCCAAGATTAAGACATAAAACACATAAGTTAAGGCACAAATAGTTCAGTATTGAGGAACCCAACGGTGAGGACGATGTAGATACATAAAGAGTGAGCTGTGATCGAAAAAAGAAAGCTCAATCTAGAGGTCAATGTCTAAAGAGACAATAGAAGAAATCATTATATAAATTAAGGACTGTAAAGTTGGAGCAATATATTTTGATAGAAGATAGCAAAGGAATAGCAGAGCTAAGGATAATAGGGGATAGGTGGAACAACTAAGGACCGTGATGGAAGGGGGAAAAATAGCAAGATGAATAGCAACAATGTACCAAAATGTGATGAACGCGGGGTCTTGACTACCTAGGTATGGTATATCTGTCTGTGTGCTACTCACTAAATGGAGAAGGTTCTCCTTCCATCCTTCCCTGATCTTGGTCCTCTGAAATTGCTTCGTCATCCTCGCTGCTCTCCATGTATTTAGGATTGGTGGCCGCCTTTGAAATCACCCCATCCAAAGAGACACTTTTTGCCCTGCTCATTCGTCCCCGAGTTCGTCCCCGAGTTCGTCGTCAGATCGGAGCTGACTGGTGCTCTCGGGTGAACCCTATCCTCTCCGTAGACGTCCAAAGGAGTGCTTGCTGTAAGTATCCCACCAGTTGGTGCGTATGTGTCATCCTTCGCAACAATTCTTCATAACAGTTTTGAAAGCTTCGACATGTAGAGCTCAGCTTCATTCTTGAAAACCACGTCTTCCGGGTCAAATCCAGGATGTGCGCTGTACGTGATGTTGGCGGGATCGCTGGACGATGAGGCTGAGCAGCGAAGCAAAATGTCACTGCAGCTCCCGGGCGACGAGCTGAGTGCCAAGGACAATTTGGAACGTTTAAGATTTCTCACGTGGTATAGAGCAGTCCAGAATCTTCCAGTAGGATTGGCTGCCGCACTAGTTAGAATCGTCTCGTGTCTTTGATAAGGATTGGGCTAGCTCGTACTGGGAAGGAGACACCTTCCTTCAACGACATCTAGCGTTTCCACCCGCTTACTCTATCTACCTTATTATTTCTTGCTTTACTGGCTGTTTGCTTTATGATTGTGCTTTATTTTTATCTCTTTTGTTATTGCTATTCATTTCTTCTTGTTGTAATTGCCTTTAGTTTTTCTAGTTCTTGCTCTTGTCTGTGTTGTCATGTATCACCAAATGCATGTGTTCCTGTGATGCCTTTCTCTTCTCTCCTTGGGGTTTACTCGCTCAGATTCTATTGGTTTCAGAAACTTTGTCGACTTCCTCTCATATTGATCATTATAACCCAGCAACAAACCCCAAGGTAGCGTTGTGTGCGACTCGGTGCGGTCTAAACATCCTTGGATACTGACCTCATCCCTATTGGAGAGGATCAGTGTAACCAACATTGAGCAACTTACTCAGGTGGCTCAAAAAGGCTTCAGCATTCTTCTGCTAAGGCACGCGTGTCTTTGCTCTTCAGGTCTCCATTAGACATCACTGTCTAGTAGTATACTTACATAACCCAATTTTGGTATCTGTATCATGATGTAATGCCGTGAAGAATCCTAGCGCATGCCCAATGCTGATCATGTAAATGCGGAAAGGTAAACTTCTTCCTCCTATATATGTCTTTCGTCTCCTGTCTCCTCGAAGAGAATATGGCGCAGAACAGGGCGCCAGCAAACCCCTTCGCCTCCTTAGTTTGTCGGCCGGCACACAACTCCTAGGCCACTCGCGTAGGATCTGCAGCTTCTTAACGGCTGGGACTAGTCCCCGGCATCAGAAGATTCTGCAGTCTGAGAGAGACCTGAGCGGCCGTCAATAAGGGCACCCCTGAGAGATTCTGCACCTTAGCCCGTCTGTTTCATTGTCTGATAACAAGCAAACGGGGGCGGCAACATCTCCTGTTCAGCCTTAACCTCCAAGGGGAAAGTTTGAACCGAAGTCAAGTTTAAAACAGGTGCGATCAGACTCAAGAAATGGGGATGGCTGCCAAAGAGAAAGCTTGACGGGCTTGAGGGACACTTACCACCGGCTCGACTCCCACTCCATGATCCAGCCACAGCATATCTTCAGCCTCTCTCGAACGCTCGTTGTGCCGAGCAACTTGTATTTCTCGTACTCTTTCGCGGGTAGAATACTGGCGAACCACCAGGGGAAGAGGACCGGGTCATTTGGACACTCTCCATAGATGGCCAGCATTCGCTGTGCCAGCCAAGGAACGCTCTGCTGGCGCATTCTCTCGACAAATGTAACACCGAAAGACAGCAGCTCGCTCGTGGGCATCCTCGAAAGATCTTCTGCCGTCGTCGTGACTGGTCTTGCAGCTGTGGCGTCTTCGCTTTGATGTGTATTGGCACTTTCGAATCTTTCCAAAGCATGCTGAGTTTCAGCCGCTTCCAAATCCTCCTCCTCTGCAATTGAAATGTCGTCGATCCTCTCCATCTTACCTACCAAATACCCATCCAAGATACCATGTCTTGTGATCTTGAACCTCGAAATTCCGGTTGTTTCGATAAGACTTCGGCCGTCTGCGAAGTATTCCGCATTGACAATCCGGAGTAAGGTACCATGCTCCATGAAATGTGTGTCGTTTGGCGTTCGAGGCCGCTGTGGGAGGACCATGCCGAATGTCCTGTCCCCTTCCAAAGCCCTTCGAATCATGAGCCGGTACCGGGGCTCGAAGACGTGGAGAAAAGTCGGCATCATGGGGAAAGAGAGGGTGCAAACGAAGATAGGAATGTCAAACTCTCGATGCCGATTTAACGCCTCCGCAGCCAAAGCGTCGCCTCTTGTAAGGACGGCATCAGCCCAGAAGGTTTGTATGATGTTCTTAATATGCCCATTCGATGGGCACGACTCCCGGTAGAGTAATGGGCTAACCGATATGCCCCTTCTGCAGATGGGGCAGTAGGATGAATGGTCGAGCACTCGGTGCAAGCATGAACGACAGAAAGTGTGACCGCAAACCGTCGTCAGTGGATCATAAAACAAAGCATAGCAGACTTGACAGTCCATCTCTGTCCTCACGGACTCCTTGACCTTCGAGAAAGTCTTGGTGTCCAGACTAGCCGCCTCATCTCCGTGTGAAGAGACTTCCGCAAAGCTGATGCTGGAGTTGTAGTCCAATTCGCCTTCTTCGGCAAGTGCATAAACTGCAAGGAGCGGTCCTCCTCTAACGTCTCTCGATGTTGTGTTGTCGTCCATCTCCGCGCCCTCACCACTCTTAGCCGAGTTCTGGTGTTGTATCACAACATGCGTAGAAATTTCTGCCGCAGTGTTCGTCATCCTTGCTTTCTCAATTTCTGCCTTGAAATTGTTGACTGCCTTCGTGAGGATAACGTCGACACCACAGTCCCCAACCGCGTGGTTTCGCCCACACTGTCGATATGGACACTCGAAGCCTTGTAACCTGCCTGGGGTCGCAGGATAGGATATGTTTTCTCGAGCGTGGGTTTCCGGCATGCATCCTTTGCAAAGGCTTCGGCCGCAGGGTAGTGTGATGGGTTCACGTAGCGGGCGTGAGCATTTTCGACACTGGATCAGGCGTATGACATCCCGGACCTGTTCGGCCAGCAAGGGTCGCTCGACAGTGCCATGGTCCTCTTCATCCTCGGCTTCGTGTACGGGGTTGGACGTCAGGGCCGATGGTCTGCTCTCGACAACGCGAGGCTGGTCGGAAGACATGAAGCGTCTCCTCCAGCACGGTGCTGGCGCCGCAGTTCGTTCTTCGTATATCTGGCAGCTATCGGTGCGATTCCTGGTTTCCTCCAAATTCTCTTCTTCCCCTCTTCTACTCTTCTAGGCCTCGTTCTTCGTATGTCTTTAGTCTATGCGTGTTGTCGCCAAGTATCAGGAGTTGTCGATTGATGGTGTTCTTCTCTAGATAACCACCAGAACGCAAGAATGGTTCAACAGCAGGGAAGTAACGGGGGGATAGCGACCAGGGGTCATATATGCGAGGTCACCAGAGCTGCAGTAGTTCAAGTGAGAGAAACGAACGGATCTCATGATGCGCCTGAACGAGTTCAAAAGCGGCCAGGTGAATGGGCGCCGGCGAAGCTAGTTGACCGAGGCCCGGAGCTAGAAGTTGGAGGAGTGCTGGCATGCATGTACCGAGTAGGCGTCGGGAGCATACGAAGAGTACGTTTGGGGCGCGAAGTAACAATGGAGTAGATTCGCAGGCAGGCGTCATACATTTAACGTGCTGTTACCAATCCGCTGGGCGATGGGCGTTTGGGTGGATTTGGAGGGGCGTCGTTTCTGGAGGGTGTGGAATGAGGTCAATGAAATTCGGGGTGCACAGACCAGGGCGACCAAGACGGGGCCTCGGACGGAAGACGCGTTGGATTGGAGAAGAAGACGCAACAACGAGAAAGAGACCAAGAGGGCGCGCACAAAGATGAGAGAAACAAGAGAAAAGAGCCGCCCCCGGAAAGCGCCAGAGCCGGCGGACCATGTTGATGTTGTAAGGTAACGTCAAGTACCGGTACCTTTTTCCAAGTTCGCGGCAGGCGACGCATGGGCGGGCTTTTCCCAAGTGCCCTGGACGGGGCCCCTTGCGTCTAGGCCAGTAAGGGTTTAGCGGCCTGTTGTCAACAGACGAATCCTGGGCTAGCTGTGATGACACCCGCAGGCCCTTCTCTTCTTCCCGCAGTACCTACTACAGTATAGACTTGGAGATGGGACTGACTTTTTGGTTCGGGGAGACAGTGATGCGCAAACGCGACTAAAGGCATTTTCTCACATTTTCTCTCAACGGCGAGCAGATCAACTGCTAAGAGATCTAAGGCACTTCATTAGCCACGAAAGGCCCCAACCAGTGACAGCCAACTACCAAACGCAGCGAGACAGTTCTCAGCTAACGAGCTACCGCTCAGCTTACCTTATTAGCTTTACTTGTTAGCAGCCGGAAAAACAGACTGCTGGACCTAGGACGTTTACGATTTCTCAACTTGATACGGATTTGATACGGATCTTCTTTCTCTATCTTCGCCATCGACGTTGTTGCCTCTCAATGCTCTCATTGCTGGGGCTGTTGTTTGCCTCTCGCGACAAATTCCTCTGGTTTTGCTGTAGAGAGACTGATTAACATGACGCAATCGAACAACAAGTGCCCCTCACTGAACCATGAGAAGGGCTGCTTACCTCAGCGGCAAAATGAGACAGTTATGCCACGTGATGCTCGGAGGGGCCTGCAGGCCACTGCAGCCACAGCGTCAGGAACGAAACGAATAGCTACTAAGCCTACTTTTCCGCGCATTTCGGCCGGGAAAGCAAGATGGGATGTGTCGAAGCCTTGGACATGACAGAACACAGCATCGCCTGGTCGTTGCCTAGAGTATGAATTCAGATGCAAGGGATGGCCATATGTCGTCTGCCAGAACCCGTCACTGACTCCCGAACCAGCAATCTCACAGAATACGGCGAATTCCACTCTGAGCCTACCAATTTTGTGTGGACGCAATCCAGATCTCGATGCGAGCGAGCCCCAGGACCCTGGCAGAAGCAAGCAAGGCCAATAGAACGGTCAATCCATGCCAACAAGTACCTCGACTTCGTGTGTACCGGTATTGGACGGACACCTCTCTCTGATCGGGGAAAACGGAGACAGCACCATGTGCCGTGGCCCCTATTCCCGCACAAAAACTGTGTTTTCCTCTGTATTGAGTCGGACGAAGATGGCCTTGATGAAGTG
This sequence comes from Colletotrichum neosansevieriae, assembly GCA_036785495.1. Classification (NCBI taxonomy): domain Eukaryota; kingdom Fungi; phylum Ascomycota; class Sordariomycetes; order Glomerellales; family Glomerellaceae; genus Colletotrichum; species Colletotrichum neosansevieriae. Next base: position 242,073 of record JAVHLV010000074.1, on the reverse strand, counting down.
ATCGCAACCACGTTTAACGATCCCCCTCAATTCTCTCAAGACCAGCAATCGACGCTAGCTGATGCACGCACCCACGACAGACTACAACACGCCCAGGGCCCAGCTTTTCAAGCGCCTGTTCGCTACCGCGCGCCCACTCAGATGCACCTCGTTTTCCAGATCCAGTACGTCATGACAGCGCTACTTTCGCCTCCGCCTGGAACAGCCGATGCTCTTTGTACCACTCGTTATGCACTTGCAGCTACCAATTCCTCAATTCCGGGGACGACGACAGGCAATCCCCGACGTCTTGACAAGCGCAGATTCGCTCGTCTCTCTCTCCCAGCATCTGCAACACGTCCTTCTTGGTCTTCGGTCGTAATCCCGACGCTTACTGAGGGACCCCGGCCCTGGAAAGGGCAACGCTGGTCCCCGGGCCTCAATTGCGGCTAGTTCCAGCCCCAGACTGGAAAGACATCTCGGACTGCCCATCTTCGAAACGCTGCAGTAATTGGCTACTTCGACTACTGTTCGAGCCTAGAACAAGTTCAGCGGCAATCTCGATCTCAGCCTCGTGCGGCCAATGTTGTGGCGCAGAGAAGGGGCTACGTTACTGACTGAACGCTGCTTTCCGTTTTAAGCACGACGATGAAGCTATTAATCTTTTCGGTTGCCACGCAGCTGGCCGGCCTCCAAGATGTCGCTGCTGTCGAACGCCTCCCGTGCCGGTTTCCGTCATCGACTGCCTCGCCGTGAGATTGATAATTTGACACGCTTACCGCCCTCTGAGAGCCCGGTATTTCCGGGACTATCCGTTACTACGACTGCTGATGGACTACGAAAGCTGTCATTTGGAGGTGTTCGCCTTGACTATAGGAGCGCGGTCCAGTCTCGGCAACACCAAACCCAGATTAGAAATGCGCTGCTCCTAGCCCACCCACGCCAAGAGGCCAAAAATAAGACTGTCTGGTCTAAGCTAGATCTTTAGCACAGTCACGGTATTTGATCCAGAGTCCGAAGGCTTGCATATACCATACATCGATTCAATACCATCCATACCTTGCTTCGCTCAACAGATATTCCGAGCCGATTACGTGCATCCGAGACGGGACCAAGTCGGAAAATAGTGGAGATCGGCGATTTCTGGCAGCGTGGTGCTTCAACTACCTACAATATCTGTGTAACAGTTCTCGATATTCGTCATATCGAATTTGCAACCGAGCTTCCAGAACCAGGACGGATCTTCGCCTCTAGACCAGCCATCGAAGCCCCCATGCTGCTAATCAACCCTTCGAACCCCTCCATTCAGCCCAATCCCGCCATCCGACTCCACTCGCTTCCCCCTCAGCAAACGCAATCTAAATTCGCAAATAGTGAAGGCGGTGGCTTGTTGTCCAGCCGAGTCCACAACTGCGCGGCAACCCGTTCCAAACCCTTGCTTACCCTCACCGACAGATTGGGAAACTTGCCGTGTGACTGCTAATTCGAACAGGCGGAGCATCTGAACTCTTTCCCTTCTTCTCTTTCTTCGTCTACATTTCCAACACCAACCAACCAGTCGACGGCCACCGAGTTGCTTGTGACCGGTTCGACAGCAGCATCTCAACTCTCGGGGACATCGTTTCCAGGTTCTTCCAAACCCTTCACGTTCTCAAACCCCTATTCCACCTCCTCTTCAAGATGTCCTCACTTCCCTCCCCCAAAATCCGGGCCGCCATCATCGAACGGCTCTCCGACCTGATCACGGCCATCGAGGCCCACCCGGCCTGGAACCCCGAGAACCCCCACAGGGGCCTCTTCCACATTTGGGACTTTGTCAATCGGTCCCGGTACATCATGACCGAGCTCGACCACATCCGGGACGGCGAGCCCGTGCAATATCCGGAGCAAATCCGGCAGCAATCTGGTCAGGACCTACTTTTCCCGCAGCGGCAGCAGCAGCGCTACACCCCACATACCCACAGCCCGCATCCCGCAACCCGCATCCGGCATCCGGCATCCGTACCGCACCTGCCCGACCGGCCGTGTGCGTGCGTGCTTGAGTGCGCGCGCGGGGGCCAGGCCGGCAACCCGAATTTCTTTCCATCCCCGCTGACATGGGGATCCTAGGTCGAACAACCGGGCCCGCCGCCGCCGCCGAGTCCTTTTCCGACGTCTGCGGGCGAGCCGTCACCGTCAACGAGATGATCAGTAGCCCGCGGGCCCTCACCATGATGGGCCTTCCCCAGGTAGATTACGGGACCGACGTCACCGCCAAGGCCCAGGCCGTCGTCGAGGCCATCGAGCAGGCTAATTAATTCGGCCGGCGAACCCGAGGGAGATGTGGACTGTTTGTGTGAATTTTTATTTATCTATTTTCTAGAGAAGGGACCAATATGAAAAGTAAACGGAAACGATGGCAGACGAGGATGACGGAGAAGCAAAAAAGACGTCCAATTTTTTTTTTGGGTAGAATGGTACAGAGGGCGGGAAAGGGAGACTGTTATGTTCAAAGAGGAGGAATACTAATTCAGTCTTTTCGCGCCTCGTCTTTATGTGATGTCTAGTTCATTGCGGTATCATTTCCCGCTCTAGCACTGACTTGTATAACTAACCGCTGGTTGACAGAAAATTCGCTGCGACGGGTTTTTCATTGCGCTTTCCAAGTAGCCAATATTCCTGACTTGTGGCGATTAAAGCTCCCCACTTTGCCCTTTGCTCACTATGTCCGTTAAGCCAACCAGGTACCTTGTTACCAATAACCACGAGCCCAGAAAGAACCAAATAGAAGCCGAGAAAAACACCAAGTCATGATCTTCACTCATCTAAGCCCGGCCCATCGGCCGCGTGCGGTGGCTGACTTGTTGATAGCAAGGCGTCTCCCAATGTTTCCAAAACAAACGCAGCTGCAGAACAAGACGCTCAGCATCCAGATCCCTGTCTCGATAGTCTCCTGGCTAGCCAACCCGCCCAGGGTGGTGGGCTCTGAATACGCTCTCTCTGACTCATTTCGATACGTCAAGGACGAAGGGGTCGGCATCACATCTGGGTTGATGCCGAGAAGGACTGCTGATCCCGTGACGCCAACGGCCATTGACAGCAGGAAACCGGGCTTCGACCTGTCGATGAGGTACCACAAAAACGGATTGACAAGGGCCAGCGATAGGGATACCTGTAGCGTCGAGGCCCAAGGTAGTTTACGCTGTTAATTGTTTTAGCATTCGGGTTACACGACATTGCAACGAAAGGGGGACTAACAATGGCAAACACAATGCCGACAAAGGCGCCGATGCTCCGTACGACCAAGGCCCAATCCTTCACGGGGCTCACGTCATCGGGAGCCGGGCTGTCCCTTTCTTCTGGAGCCTCTTCTTCCCTGCCGAACGTCTCCTCCCATACTCCGTCAAACCAAGGGAGCAGACCGCCAAGGACGACACCCGAAAGACCCCATAAGGACAAGTACTGCCAGTCATAACTCGGCTTAATGATGCCCTCAACCTGGAATGGCGAGAATCTCTGCTCGTTCTGCAGTCGGGTAACCATCACGCCGTATCCCATGCCAATCACGAACAGCAGGGCTATTCTAGAGAGCGTGAACAAAGTAGAAGCTGCTGTTGAAGAAGGCGACTGCTTAGCTCTACGATAAGATGACCGCCGGCGCAACAGGGTGGAGCGGTCCTTCATAAGCTCGAAAGTTGAGTCGTCCACGCTGGGCCGTTTGATAGGGGTTTGCGCCCCTGTTCCCCAGGGAGTGTCTGGCTCGTCCCTGTCATTGCCATCACGACTTCCATACGTAGTCGGGGAGTAGATGCCAAATAGGGTCGAGGACGTTAAGTTCATTATGGATTGGGCGCGGGGCAGAGACCCAGAGTCTGAAGAAGACTGGCCATTGCGTAATCTGGAGAGATCGATGTCGGGGTTCGGGCTTGGGGATGAGGAGTTCTCGTCCGGAGGAGTGGGACTTGTATGGTTAAAGTCGAAGGGGCGACGGGGAATGGGCCGCAAAAGTGGTGGACCGTCGTCAGACATGATGTTCGGATACGATACGAAGAGAAAGTCGCGTCTGGCGGAATAGTACGACTAGGCCCTGCAACACGACAATTAGCAAAGGACTCGAGCGGTTCGGCAGGCGGTCGCCGAGATTTTATGTTGTGCTCACGTCAGAGAAGAAGACTAGCTCTTGACTAGCCCGGAACGTCGATATGTACACGCAGATCTAACTCCGCAGGCCAACTTGGAAGGATCTTGTCGTCGTCACTTCGGAAGTTCAGACGAGGAGGCAAGTGTCTCGTCTCACGTGGGCTAAGATACGATTCGGCACAGAATGAAAGGCGAGGTAAGATGAAGGATTTCGAACGGACGAAGGGTCGAAATGGCGAGATTATGGCGAAGACGTGTAAGGCTGCTCCGGGAAGGTTTAGAATTGTTGGGGAAATCGACGGTCGACTCGGCGACGCGAGACGAGGAAGCTCGGAGGAGCTGATGCAAGACAACCCTGGTTGTCTACTGCGGGATTGTCGTGAGCCGGATGTGAGGGAGGCGGGCGCGAGCCGTTAATGGGGAAGAGGAGCAAAGACGGAATATGCAGCAAAGATACGAGTACGGCCCTCTGCTAAGGTATTTGGGGTACAACAATGGGCGAGTTTTGATTAGGGCGACGGGAGTGTAGAAGGAGGCGGCGGCATGATCTCTCAGAGGGGCCAGTTCGCAACAGCTAATAGGCATCGGCATCGGCTTCCGTCTCCCGTGGCAGCCAACTCAGGATCAGGTCGCTACTTTGTTTGCTTAGGTGCGGGTGGCTCGTGTTACCTGCAGTTACCTTTGGCGTGTTTCTAGGTCGTGGAGGCGCGGAGGCGAGACACGCCGGTAAAACAGATGTGGGCAACACACGAGAGAGGGGAATATTGGCGTGGTGGTGGTGTGGTCTGCGTGCTGTGTGGCTTACGGGACCAGCGGCAGCCGTCGGGGTTGAGGAGTAATTGCAGTAATGTTACAATGGTGTAGGAGAGAACGGAGAAGTAATTCGTGGAGGAGGACGAGGACGAAGAAGAGGACGCGGGAGAGGGAGAGGGGGGTATGAGACTCGAGTTGGCTGGACACACAGAGAGAGATAGAGTGAGGAGAGGGATGGGAAATAAGATATTCACATGTCTGAAGTTTTGCGATGGCTAGGTACCTATGTACAGGTAGCTTAAGTTAGGTAGGCGTTGCCTTAGGTAGGCATGTTCCACACTGAGGTACCTTACTCCGCGACTACCTACCTACTTAGGCACCCTGCAAATGCCCTCCAATGAATGGTACTGCACCCGCAGCTCACTAAATCACTCAACCAGCAATAGAGTAGAGTGCGAATGGTCTGCTGTGAGGTATGAGTACGCAATATGGCATGAGCGGGAAACGGAAATACTTGCTGGCAGCGCAGCGCGCATGCTACATTGTTGCATTGTTGCATTGGAGACTCGAGAAAACGAACGAGGAATCGCAGTTTCGCCGTGCCCGATGACTGGAAAAGGCAAGGGGACAGGCGCCAAGGCGTGAACATGACTGAGGTGGTGCACGGCAGATTGGGTCCTGAAATGACATTCTTGTTCACCTGATTCGCCGCTACCCCACACTCTGCTAGTGTAGTCCGTCCCCGCTGCTCCCTCTGCTTCTTTTCTTTCCGTTCAGCAACCGCGTTCGCTTTTCCCTGTTCCGCCAGGGCACTCGAATAGCTCACCCAAGGGACCCTGTTCCCTGCGACTGTGAAGAGGCTCCTCTAGTTACCTTACGTTGGCTTATTCCTGTGCACCTGGGAGAGATGCACTAGTGACGAGAATCTCTTTTGGCAAGGGACGCTGGGGCCGAAGTCGTCCCCAAGCTGTCCGCGTAGAGCTGCTCCTCCAAAAGCTTAACGCCCCTGCGCACGTTGGAAAAATAAAACGGGAGAAGCATGCCCAACAACCTCATTGCTGGTTGAAGAACGGAGGAGGAGCGGGGACCGGCCATAGCCCTGCTTCCCGACGGGGTCTAACCGGCGGCACAGGCAGTGGAAGAATGCGAATGGGATCCGGAATGTACGGCGCCTTACTAACGCCGCACAGACTGGGTTGTAGCTGAAAGTCCAAGGATACCATCGCCGAATCGTCAACTAGATGACGCCTCTCATCTCAACCGAAGACACACGTGCTCAGTCAGCGTCTGTTGAAATTGGCTGTTTCTCGTTTCTCTTGCCAGCACCCACGAGCCCGGACCACTCTCACCTATGACAGCTTCCTTCCGCCGTCATGATATAGACTCTAGCTCTCGACAGTCGGGAGTATTTAACCGCAAGCACTCGTGCGACAAGCAAGCCGCCGTGGCACGACAGCTTCGCAACCGCAGCCTTTCAAGACGATTTAACTGCAAACACTCGTGCGCCAGAGACACAACCGGGAAAAGCATGCAATCCGCATACTCATACGAGACACGCCCAACACCGATCGGCGGGGCGCTTGCACGGACCAGCCTTCTGATGCGGCGCCGATACCCCAGACGGTAAGTCGGAACCGTTTTCTCTCTCCGGCGTCTCAACATGGCAGCCGCCGAAACTCTCTATTCCGAGATTAATTAATTCAATGGATATCTTTTTTTTTTATCTCGGAAACCGCGCGTTTACACAGGATTACTCGTCATCCTCATCATCGGAATCACCGTCTGACTCCTCCTCAGCCTCGTTCTCGCTGTCCTCCACTCCCTCCGGTCGGGGTATCATGGCAAAAGCCGTCATACAAGTAATGCGATTTTGCGTATCATAGGTCCCCAGCATCGCCCCGACTTGGTGGCCATTGCTTGAGATCAGCTCTTTCTTGCCAACCCTCCATAGCCGCACCTTTCCATCACTGCTGCCTCCGGTCACATATATAGCAGTCGGGTCCTGCTCAGATTGCAGAATTACCATGCTCTTGATGCGACCAGAGACACCAGCGTCCTTACCGCCAACTTGGCCTAACATCTTTGTTGTAGGATATTGCTTGTCCTTCTCAGCCTCCTTCAACTCGTCTGTTTGCGTCGAGAAGAACACTACTCGTCCATCTTCGGTTGACACAGCCAGCGCGCTCCGTTTCGTCTCCTCCTCGATGGGAACATAGCAAACGTCGTGGATCTTGGTCCGGGAATCAGGCATGGTGCAGCATCTGGGCAAACCGTCCATGCCGAAAACGGCAACATTGCGGTCGAAGCCGATGGCAAACTCATCGGTGTCATCCCACGGCCCCCAAACAATCTTGCGACCCTCGCCAGTTGAGAACTTGCTCTCGCCAGCCTCCCGCAACAAGCTTGATGGGAATTTAAGAGGACTTGACTTCTTGCCGGTCATCAAGTTCCACAGTCGCAGTTTCTTCTCGCCTTTGCTGACACTAACCATCAACTTCATGTTGGGGTAAACAGCAAAGTCGTTGACGCCGGACGGCGTTCCGCCGTAGGGGGCAGTGTCGCCAGTAGGTCTACCTTGAGCTACAGGCTTCGGCGCCTTGATCGTTGACAGAACATTCCAATCTCTCGTCCTCGTGATGGCGATTGTAGAATCTTCACTCGAGGACAGCAGCTTAGACCGTGTGGGGAAGGCAAGCTGGGTAATACTCGATGAATGGTGCAGTAGTGTGCCCAGCTCGCGGTTCTTAGGGTTCTCGAGAATCGGACGGGGAGCGACGGAAGAGAGGAGCTCTTGGTTCTTGCTGCTCGGAGGGTGTGCGGACAGATTGTACAGGTTGATTCGTTCGTCGGTGCTTCCAGAAGCCAGGAAGACTTTTTGGCCCTGACCGGGGATAGGAGCTGAAGGAGGCGACACAGCGACGGCGCGGACTGCTGAGGTGTGCGCATTGAAGAGAAAGGTATCGGCGAAGTCGACACTGCCTTCGGGCTTGATCGTAGCGGTAAAACCGTGAAGTACTCGGTCGTATGAGCCGGAAACAATCTGGATGGTGAACTCCTCGGCTGGGCCTTTCGATACAGATGCTTTCGAAACGGAACCATTGGTGGAGCCCTTTGCCTTCTTTGCTGGCGCCGCTTCCTTAGCGGGAGCTGCCTTCCTCTTGCCAGCCATTTTTCTTGTCTTCGTGGTCGTCGGTTTAGAAGTTGTGGAAGGTTTGGCAATTTGCTACTAGATCAGCGCCAAAAAAAAAAAAAGTCGGCGCAATCGAGGCAATAGGCTGAAAAAATTCGGCTGGGATGCAAAGTCTTATCGCTATCATGTATCGATAACCCCCAAGGATCCGACCCCACCAACGGAATCTGGGTCTCGACTCACCGCCCATTTCCGGGATGGGATACCTGTCGAAGGTTATTTGGCAGCTGCAGCCCAACTAACGACATGAATTGTATGTAGTGCATGACATTTACCCGACACTTCCCCGATTGAGGTGCATTGCGAAACATGGAATTGTGAACAGGGTGTGCCAGGGTCTCGGTGAAGCCTTATGCCAGCGCTCCACCACTAACAGCGGGTTATGGACTCTCCGTACCTAGGTACCTTACCTACTACCTAGTAACCTTATGCACTACGTACTGCCTGTCCATCCTGCCTACCACTCTACTTCGCATGTCCAAGTTCATGTCCAGCTTGATGGCAACCTGCACCAAACTCATCAAAGACGCCAACAACCGCCATCGTTACCCAAGAATGGCCTAACATTGCCTTGACCGGGTCGCAAATACCAGTCAATGCTACGGTCGCCTCTCTGATCGTTGCATCTGCCCTTTCGACCGTCCTCTCACCGTTCTCAACCTCCCGCTGACTATCCACCTCTCCAGTCTCACTGCGTCGGGCGCCGACACTCTCTACTTCCAGCCGACAACAATTTTTCGAAACTTTCACCCCTCGATATGGCGTCCTACGGGCATCACATGCCCGCAGCGGCCCCTCGAGCCGCACATCCTGCTGCTTATGGCGCTCCAATGCCTGCCCCCGTGCCCACAGCCCCTGCGGGCACTTTCGCTCCCGGAACGAAGATACAAGTTGGCAACCACCGGGTTATGATTCAGAAATACCTATCTGAGGGAGGCTTCGCCCACGTTTATCTCGTTAAACTACCCAATCCCATCGGTGGCACAGACCAGGCTGTCCTGAAGAGAGTGGCTGTTCCCGATAAGGAGTCGCTACGAAGCATGCGAATCGAGGTCGAGACAATGAAGAGGCTGAAGGGCCATCGCCCAATCGTCACCTACATCGATTCCCACGCTTCTGAGATGCGTGGAGGGGGTTATGAAGTTTTCCTTCTCATGGAATTCTGCAATGGAGGCGGTCTCATCGATTTCATGAATACCCGTCTGCAGCACCGCCTGACCGAGCCCGAGATCCTCCACATCTTCACCGATATTGCTGAAGGTGTTGCCTGCATGCACTACCTGAAGCCGCCGTTACTTCATCGAGACCTGAAGGTCGAAAACGTTCTGATTGTCAGTCACGGTACTCAGAAGAAGTTCAAGCTCTGCGATTTTGGTTCTGCTGCGTCACCCAAACCCGCGCCGCAAACCGTCGTCGAATGCAGGCTCATGGACGAGGATGTACAAAAGCATACTACAATGCAGTATAGAAGCCCGGAAATGATCGATGTCTATCGAAAACTACCCATTGACGAAAAGTCGGATATCTGGGCTCTGGGCGTACTTCTGTACAAGTTATGCTATTATACCACCCCTTTTGAGGACCAAGGCCAGCTGGCCATCCTCAATGCGAGCTATAGATTTCCTAGTTATCCTGTGTTTTCAGACAGGCTGAAGAAGCTCATTGGTAAGTATATATGGACCGGAAGAAGATCGTAGCTCACAGGTGACAGCTTCCATGTTGCGCGAGAGCCCACAAGCCAGACCGAACATCTACCAGGTTTTGCGCGAAGGGTGTGCCATGCAGGGCCGTGATGTCCCTATCCACGACGTAAGCTCTTCTACAGACCACAATGAACGTTAAATTTACTAAAACCTGCATAGATCTACTCAGGAAAGCAGCGTTCAGAGGCGCAAAGTAAGGACCCGTCTTCTTCCGATCGCTCTGGAGGCAAGCCGGTTGTTGGCGCTGTTTTTGCTCCGCCAAAGCAGGAGGAGCAGGTTCTACCAGATATTGTTCCAATGAGGAGAGGACGACTGCCTGCAGCCAACCAACAGGCCCAAGCTCATCCTCCGCCAGCAAAACCGAGCCCATCTCCCATGCGAGTGACAGATGGGGATCCCTTTGCTGCCCTGGACAAACAGGCACCCGCCACAGCCCCCGTAGCTGTTCCTGCGGTGGCTTCTGCGGCTCCGTTAGCCGATGTCGATGAGTTCGCATCAAGGTTTCCATCTCTGGACCAGTTCTCTCTCCTCCACGAATCTGGATCCAAGTTCAATTTCGACTCGCACACGCCTCCTCCAGCGCAGCAGCAGAGGAACCAAGCTCAGAGAAGTACAGAGAAACCTGCAGATGTCAGCCTTACCGCAGCGCATTCTCCCCCAAAGAGCCAAGAGTCCATTCGCCCAAGGACAGTTGCTCCAGCAGGCGCTTCTTCTTTCACGCCTCCAGCCGTCAAATCGCCCCCGCCTGGTGCCATTGGCCTGACGAAGACTGCCTCAGCCCCCCCGAAGCAAACTGAGATGAGTAGAGCGCACGCCATCATCAACAAGAATCCTGAGCTGCAGGCCATCTCATCCCAGACGCAGTCTCAGTCCCAGGCCCGACATCAGGCTCCGCTATCGAGATATGTGTCGACAGGCACAATGACGAATACCCCTCCTCCAGAGAAGCAACAAGCCCGAGAGCCAAAGCCTATATGGCGAGTGCCCACAACAGACCAAAGCCGGTCTACCAGCTTGCCCCGACAGGCAGACGCAAACGCTTCAGCCCTGCCCGGGGCCGAGGATTTGACTCTTGGCTCTATTCCTCGTGTTCCATCTCATCAATTCCGGCCGACGCATGTGCGACACCCGTCATCATCTCGTCCATCACTTGAGGGCGGCCGACCGAGTATGGATCTTCTCGACTCAAGCGCTGAAAGAAGGTCCATTGACGGTCGTCCACGGCCTGTTAGCACCCATCTTGAGTCCAATTTGGATTTCCTCCGCGAAAAGGAGGGCTCTTCCAAGCAGCCTCTCTCTTCGCCAAGTCTCTTGTCCCCTACTAAGTTCCCTGACAAAGTACCGTCTCCCGCGATGCCCGCCGAGCCGGAGGAAGAGGCCCACATTGAATCCAATGTCGAGTTCCTACGCAGCATTGAAGAGGCGAAGTCGGAGAAGAAAGACTGGGGTGCGAAGCATGGTAAGCGTAGCAGCTTAAGCTCTTTATCCGGGACAAAGAACATTCTGGCTGGGAAATTTGGAGATGCATTTAAGCGATTTGAAGGAAACCAGGCCCCGGCGCCTGCTCGAACTCCGTCACCATTGAAGCAACTCGAACGCCCTGCACTGGCCCCGATTGACGGCTCAGAGGCTACCGATGGCCGTACCGACGACGGGAACGTCATGGAGGCCGATGAAATGACTCCCGCCATGCGACGAGAGCTCGAACGTCTTCGCCTGGAGGAGGAAGAGCGTCGCGTCGAAGCTGCCGCCGCAGAATACCGCCAGCGATTCATTAACCAAGGCTCAGGCTCCAGCGGTCAAGGATCTCTACCGAAAAGCATTGGTGGTGTTTCCCGAGCCGTCAGCATTCAGAACAGAGTGCAGAACTTACTAAATGAGGGCCAGAAATCCTCGGTGCAGGTTCCGCGCACTGCTCAGGGGTACGGAGTATATACTGACGGATCGTCACCGACAAGTCGGCTGGATAAGCAGCTCCCCGAGATACCGCGGAAGCCGGTCGGTGGCGCCAAACCCCGATCCGTGACACCGTCATCTACCAGCGATCCCGTGCCCCAAGCCGGACGGAGCACGCCCGGGCCGCGGCCAGTAGCTCCACGCAAGCCAATGCACCTCAACAACCTGCCAACTGGCGGTCGTTCAGGCTCGCCGCCGAAACAATCGCAGGTTTCTGCCATGCCGGCTGAGCACCTTGTCGGGGTAGGGCTTCCAGGACGTCCTGTAGTTGAGATGTCCGCCAAGGAAAAGGACGACTATCTTCAAGATTTCTCTAAGAGATTCCCTAGCTTGGGCTCGATCGAGATGGTTGAGCGAGATCTTGCAGCAGAGGCGGGCGAGCAGCGACCGTCAAGGTAGAAGTCGCACAAATTGCACCGACGGCTGACCATCTCCCATCAGCAAAGCCAACTTAGACGGGCAGAGCGAATTAGAGATTCGAATGTACACACTGATAAGTGGGCGTATTAACTGCCAATTTCTGTGCGAGTAACGCTACAAAATGCTCGGTTATGGCAACGGATGATGTAGCGCCAGGCCGTCGAAAATCATTTCTTGTATATACGGTTGTGGAACATTGCTTCAATACGATGTATCCATTCGAGCGCTCGATCTTGTACTACACAGTCGTACTTTGATTATTCAACCATTGGCATTACAATAGCAAAGTACGTGACTCAGGACAGAGCAACGCTACGCGTTGCGACATGCAGGCAAAAAGCATTGGTATCTTCAAGCTCGAGATTACACTACTTGAAAACGCCTTATAAAGATCTCTAATGGGAAACTCTTGCTGCCCAGCACTCTCCTATCATCACATGCCCGGATTGTATTGCAGAAACCCGATCCTGACTAGGACTCAGCAGCAGCGGGACCACCCATCTCATTGATCGTTCCTGACAATTGGTGCATTTGGGATTTGACGTGCGCTTAGAATAGGGAACGAGCGATTCGTCGAGGCAGATTGGCCCAAGTTTTCTCGGGCAATGGCTCGTCGTTGGGCTCCTGCAGACGAACTCCTGACTTCAGGTCGATCTCGCGGAGGGGCACGTACAGGCGCCAGTCACGGGAAATAATCTTCCAAAGGAGGTAGAGGAAGATGACAATGGGAGCAGCCAGGTAGGCGGTGAAGAAGTCTTCCGCGTCGGGGGAAGCATCAGGGGAGGGCTGGAGAATTTATCAATACTGGTATCTGCAGGAAAGACGTGGGTAAGGGTTGACTTGCATAGAGCGCGTTGTAGAAGGTGGCGATCAAGCAGATGATGTTGAGGCCAAGACCAATCGCACTACCCCAGATGCCAAGAGGCACCTTATAGGGGATCTGGTCGAGAGTGTAGCCCTGCACCTTCCAGGCCATGCGCATGCGGATGTGCGAGAGGCAGATGGAGCCCCAGACGAAGAAGTACGACAGACCGGAGAGGGCAAGCAGCCAGGCGAAGACGGTGCTGCTGTCGGCGGATTCGCCGATGAAAGCGAGGAGACCAAAGGCGATCTGGATGAGGACGCACCAGATGGGACGGCCCTGCTTGTCGACGTAGGCGAGGAAGCGAGGGGCCATGCCGCGCTCGGCCATGGCTTGCATTGTGCGGGTAGAGCCGAAGGTGCACGAGTTGGCAACGGATATGACTGCGATGGTGATGACGGCGTTAAAGACGGAAGGGAGGATCTTGATGCCGGCGTCCTGGATCGCGAGGACGAAGGGAGACGCCTTGGTGTTCGCGCCAGAGGAGCCCAGGAGACGAGGGTCGTCGGCGGGGACGATGAGGCCGAGGATGAAGAGGTTGACGATGTAGAAGAAGGCGATGCGCCAGAAGACCTGCTTGGAAGCCATCGGGATGGCCTTGCGCGGGTTCGTCGACTCGGCCGCGGCCAGTCCGACGAGCTCAGTGCCGCCAAAGGCAAACGCCGCGACGACGAAGACACCTGCAAAACCGTTGAAGCCGTTCCGGAAGGCACCCGGATCATGCCAGTACTTGGCGCCGATGTATCCCTTGTCTCCAACGCCGCCACAGTTGATAATGATGCCGAGAATGATAAACCCGGTGCATGCCGCTATCTTGATGCAGGAAAGTATGACTGAGAAATTCATGTTTCAGTTGCGAGCCGTAGATCAGGATTGTGATTGAATTACACTCCACCTCGCCGTATCCTCGAACGCCAAAGATTTGGATGATGGCCAGGACGACGAGGAAGACGGTGACCCAGACGCCCATGTTGATGTCGTCGCGCCAGAACTTGATTGTGATGCTTGCTGCAACGAGTTCGAAAGGGAGAACTGTAAGCCAGGCGATTGCATAGTCCCAGCCCATGGCAAAGCCCCTGAGTCTGTATTAGTTGAGAAGGCTTGAACGCGAGATTTGTTCGGGGGATTACCAGGAGGGATCGACGAAGCGGCAGACGTAGGTGTAGAAGGCGCCGTTGATCGGGTAGAGGACTGACATCTCGGCAAGGGCCTGAGTCGTAAACATTAACATGACCCCAACAATCATGTACCCGATAACCTGTGGCTTGTTATGAGACGTTTTCTGGTGAGTTGAGTAGCCAAGGCTCATACCAAAGCGGCCGGACCACCAGATCGCAGAGCACCGCCAGAACCGACGAAGAGACCTGCTCCAATAGCACCACCTGGTGGAAGGAAGTGTCAGTGTCACCTAAGGAATCAGGGTCGGCTTGCAGTAGAGGCTCACCGATGGCAATCATCTGCATATGGCGACTGCGCAGGTTCCGCTGAAGAGGCTGGCCCTTGGTCACGACGCCGACCTCCTCATCGTGAGATCCCTCGTCGCCATTATAGCTATCTACCACGGGATCTTTGGTGTAGTGCTTCTCGTCATCGACGGGTTGAGAAGACATGTTGACGAAAAATGTCGAGTGATCCCGCTTCCTTGGTAGCGTTTATTGGTGTCGCTGAAAACAGACGAACCCGAGGCAGACCTAAGCCCTTTCCTGAGGGATGTCAAGAGGTCCCTGATATATACATTCGCTCCAAACAGGCTACGTCGTTTGATATCCGGGAAATGACTACTGATACGGAAAGATTTGGGCTGGGAAACCATTGGCCCCGTCGTCTGCAACGGCACAGTCCCAGATCTATTGGGGAAGCAGATCTAACCACTCCCCGGCCTCGCCGCTACAATACTCCCCTTTCATCCCTCGCGACTTGTTAAGGCTAGACCCTTGATACTTCGGACGACGGTAGACCAGACAAGCTTTCACCGACGATAAGACTAGCCCACCCTCAGAGGGCAAAGAGACCAAGACGGTGGTTCCAGACGAAGAGGGAGGACCCCAGAATGGGAATGACCCATTATCACCCGGCGCGTTTGGTGTTTGGGGTCAGGTTGGGATGATGTGCCTGATTGGTTCGAACCAGTTTGATATCTTGGCTTCTTCTAGTGCCTTTTGCCACCCACCATGTTCCCATTGATATCTTGTCTTTCTCGGCGATACTCTGGGGGTGTTATCCCCCCTTTCCCCCGGCACGGCGCACCTCCGCAGACTGGCTATCCCTTGCTTAGTGCCTCTGTTTTGATGATAAGTGGTATGAACGGAACCATGTACTCCCAGATAAGGAAGGTGAGCCAAAGATTGGCTTCGAATAAGATGAAACACTTTGGACATTGCTTTGGGCGTGTTTGACGTTGGATCACTTGGTTCATCTGTCCAGTGGTTGTCTTGCGTGGTGCTCTCATTTTAGGGACGAACAAAGTGCGGTTGAGTTTGGAAGCGTTCTGGCATAACGGAACAGATATCTTTCTATTGGGAGTATTGGCGCGCGGGCGCAGGCGGGCCGCGGCGCGACAGAATGGCCGGGCGGTATTACGTAGTGTAATGTGGGGCGCAGCGCCGCGCAGGCCTCGCATCTTCAACACCACCGCCCTCCTGCCCTCCTACCCATACTCACATCACCACAACCTCAATATATCAGTTTGACCCCATCTGTTGCATACGACTCGTACCTTCCCTCGCCGAGTGAGACCAACACTTCCATTGCCCGGTCTCCAGTCAAAAAAAGTTTAGATACTCCGAAGATCTCAAGGACTTGAACCAGTAGCGTTCATGGCGATAACGTTGAGCACGCGATATTTGTGAGCCAACGGTGACGCTTCTCGGATGGCTGCCACTACCTGAATAATTGCCGCAAGCCGAGCGTCAGCATCCATTTGCTTCTAGAATACTGCTCGAACGTGGCGCGCACGGCATGCTTCTAAGAAGGGGCCGAGCAACAACAAGGATTGGGCTACGGATGATGCGTAGCGTCCCCGACTTCGACTGACATGGCGCCAGGATCTGACTCAGGTCGAGCTGATCTAGCGACGCTTCTCAGATGGCGCAATTTAATATCGATTTGACAGCTGCGCGAAGGCCATCCTCGACCATAGACGCAGTTGGTTTTCGACGAAGTTGTCAGGGCTGTGTTCGCCATGGAAATCGACATGACCTCCACATGAGGTTGAACTTGCCTGCGTGCCGAGAGAGTCAAGCTTCGGGGAAATCTGGGTCTCTCAAATGACTATTGGCTCGATCCAAAGCCAAGCCGACGAGTGATTAACACCCGCCCGACCTTGGCCTCCAGTGTTTCTGTGTACGTCTTCGAATCCTACCAAAGTCGGACCAGAATCGAGTCTTCGCACTTCGTTGAAAAGTACCACGTTCAAGCGTTGTAAGACCATGTGGCCGGTCGTAATTGTCCCGCGAGTGCAAGTGGGTTGGTTGCCCAAGTCGAACGTATGTTTTGGTGCAAGATCCCAGACACTCTTGGCTGGAACAGGAATGTGCGATCTCGTGAGAAATGCCCCTAAGCTCGCCCTCCCTTCTTTGAGAGGGCCCCTCGCAAAGGTTCGGGGAAAGTGGTCGCCATCTACTCTGCTTTCTCTCGCACAAGCATGTACCTTGTCGCTCCGCGCCTGTGCGAACTTCACCGTGGAATGAAATTTGATCAGTCATGCACTTGCGCTGTCTGGTGGCACGGTGGAGGAGACTCGACTGGGTGCGGGAGTAAAATCTGACGGTTTTCCATCACGGGCGAGCTCTCTTATTAGTCGCTATCTACAATTGGGTTGTGAGACTGGCCCAAAGATAAACATCCCCCTGCATCGCGATAGCACGGGAGACAGAAGAGGTGCTAGCCCCCGCGCCAGCCTACCAACCGCGCTAACTTGCCTACTCAGCCCGCGTTGCCTCGTCTGAACAGCTTCGCATTCAGCTCCCAGCTCTTCACCCCTCGACCGTTGCTGCGAGTGGTAAAGATTGCAGCCCGGATTTGCAATATCCCAACTTCCAGCCTCTTCTTGAAGACACTTGGATTTATGGCGCCCTTCTGGGCAATTCTTCTGCAAGATCTCTAATGCAGTCCGAGTTTCTTGGCTTTCGAACACGTCGTTATAGGCCGATCCCTGATGGAGATGCTGGGCAATACTTGAGAACATGAGGGGGTTGCTAGCGGCTGATGAGTCTGCAATGTTCAGGCCTTCGACAGCCTTCTTCTTGTGCGTCAGCAGAATTTGTCTGCGTTTCAATGCAAACCAGGGAGTGGCGCAAACTTGTACCCCTCAAGTTGCGGCATGGGCAGTGGTAGAATATGACCTCTCTGGTACAAAACAAACCACACAGCATCAGCGTTAATCACCTCCAGCGCTTCGCGTGCTTCGTTGTTTTTGTCCAGCACGTCCGCCAGGAGATCCAAGAACTCATCGAATATTTCTGCTTCGATACGAACGTGAGACGCAATTGACACCAATAATCGCACAACAGCCTCCCAAACCTGTACGGCCTGAGCGAATTTACCCAGGCCGCCAGATGAGGAGGAAGCAGCAATGTCGGTAGACTGTTGACCTACCAGATCATCGCCCGAGCGGATGGGGACAACGATGCCCTGACTCGCAGATGTGGCCGGTTTGCCGGACTTGCTGGCTCCCTGATAAGACTTTCCCTTGCCCTGGGAGCGCAACGCGTCCATCTTTTTCGCCCGGCACCATTTGCCAAGGCCATCCCACCACTCTGTCTTGATTCTCGAGCTCAGAAAGTCGCCAGCAGTGGCGCATAGCATGGAAAGAGCATCGCAAGCCGACATGGCTACAAAAGCTTCTTGGTCGTAGAGCCTGCCTGTGACAACTGGCCATATAACGTTGATGAGAGGCAAGAATGAGTTCTCGTCGCCAGAGAGGGCGGGAGAAACAGTCGCTAAGAGGTCGAGTAAAGATTTGCGCAGGGTAGGGCTTGGGGAAGTAAGGTAATATTGGGTGAGGCCGGTGATCTTCTCGAGCAAGGTATACGTCGGAGTCTTTGGTGGTTTCTCCTTTTCAATCTCGGCAGTCGCCCCATCTTCGTCTTCGGAGCCTTCCTCGCTCTTATTCTTCTCTGGACCCCACGGCTGCTGTGGGTGTCGATTGATTTCCTCGACCTCCGCATCCTCTTCTGCGCGCTTCTCCCGTTCCAGTCGTTTTTCCAACAAATCGACAATATCGTTGACTGTCACCGGCTTGCAGGCAACTTTTTTGTAGTTTCCAGGCCCGTTCTGTCGACCTTCGAGGAGTAGCTTGTCTGATTTTGCCCCTTGGTTGACAATTTCTTTGAGCACCGAGAAGAGGCTTTCCACGAAGACGGGATAGCCATGG
Source organism: Colletotrichum neosansevieriae (assembly GCA_036785495.1). NCBI lineage: Eukaryota > Fungi > Ascomycota > Sordariomycetes > Glomerellales > Glomerellaceae > Colletotrichum > Colletotrichum neosansevieriae. The sequence continues at coordinate 223,717 of JAVHLV010000074.1, read as the reverse complement.
TAATTATCCAGCGCGGCGAAAATTGACGACACCACATCATCTAGGTATGGTAGTAGGGACGGCCCTGTGAGACGAGTCATCATTACCAGCACTTTCGTTGATGCTGGCGAGATATCGAACGTGTTGAGGCGTAATGAGACTGAATTAATCATGTAGTCGACATTTTCAATGATCAACTCGGAGACGTTTCTGTACCCACAGGATACCGCCAAGATGTTGAGTGTTGTGATGGAATGTTGCCTGATTTGAGGGCTAGCCGAACCCAGGAAAGTCGTGATTGGATATAGAACATCGATGAGTTCCGGTCTGAATGCTTCCCCAGAGCGGGTCGCTGCAAATGAAATTATCTCCAGTGCGGTGGCCTCCAACCTCCAGTCGAATTCAGACAAATCTGAGTGGGAATCGAGAACGAGTACCGCGTGTGAGTATAATTCTTGGAACACGCTTTCGGCCTCGTCACCAGACAGATCCAACGATGAGAAATCAAGAAGGTCGTCAGCTTCATTGGACCGAGACAACGCGGCCTTGATGAGCTCGAAGCTCAGCCAAAAGGCAGCTATCTGAGCGTCACCCACCGCTTTTCGAGTATAATCCAACATCTCGGCAGCGAGCTTAGTCTGTTGAGACGCTGGACCGATTTTCGATAATAAATTGAGCACTGATAACCTTGTGCCTGCCTGGCTGTCTTGGTTTAGGAGAACGACCTGATCTTGCTGAGAAGTCTCTCCTGCTTTCACCACGTCTTGGCTGTACCACGAAGTATCTATTGACACATCGTCCATAACCTTCGGTGATTTAGTGCCGTTAACCAAAAACGTGACACTATCTCTCAGAGCCGCTGCAATTGAATCATCAAGAAGAGACGAATCTAGTTGCAAACTGGCGACCATAGACATCCCCTTCGTGAGGTTTTGGATGGCTGCCTGCTTGTTGCTTTCGTCGGCAGATTGCATCATCCTAGGTAAGCTGGTGATCCAGTTGTAGCAGGTGACCTTTAAAGTCTCTCCCAGCTCGGGGTATATAATCGCCAGGTCTTGTAGGCTTGTCGATGAGAGAGATGGAGTTTGATCCGTCGAAGAGAGTACCACAGCTGTCTCAACCAAAATTGACGCACAAGTCTCCAGCGAAGTGTGGCACTCGTCAAGAAGCCCCAGCGACAGGGCCAGCAAAGCATCGCGCACATCCTGAGACTGGTGGGTGCGCAACTTAAGAATAGTTGCCATGGCCAGCTTGATTTGAGATGCTGTGGCTTTCAACCATGAGGGGCTCAGTATTTGCGCTTTTTCAGCCTCGGAAGTATTATCAGAAACAGGTCTCGCAGCGATTGTTCGAGTCTTGACATCGCCCAAAACCTCGATAAGGACAAGCCTCAATGACTGTAGAGAAGCAACGAGCACTCTGGTCTTCTCTCTTTGAGGTGTTGCCAGAAGTCTCGTCAAGGAGGATACCACACCAGGTAGAAACGAAGCAAGAGCAGCGTGATCTCGAACACCCGCGTAGAAAGAGCCGAGGGTGCGTAAGGCCTCAAGTTGAATCGAGGGTGTCCTCGCTTCCGTGATGCATTCGAGGAGGACTGTTATTGTGTGACCAAGGGTTGGTACCATCTTTTCCTCGGTTAAAGCTGGTGCCGCCTTGGGGGAAGACCCGGTCACAGTGATCAGAGCAGTCAGGGCCCTCAGCGACTCAAGTTCGGTTTCCTCCGGAAGATCAAGGGTATTCTCCCGACCTGGAACTCCCCCAACGATGAACGTAAGAAGTATCAGGAGCTGCTGCATGATCTCTGGAGATATGTTCGACTTCCAGCCATGGATGACAATGATTGTAAGACACTTGATGGTGAGCTCGATTAGGCGTCTCGGATATTGCTCTTGGTTGCGAAAGACATGCGACAGCGGAAAGAAAACATAGTCAGCAAGCTTGGCGTCCATCAACGTGGAATCTCTGTTGATTTGATCGCTGAGGATTTGGAAGAGTTCTGTCGTTAGCTCCGCGAGCCGTTTGGAAGAGGATGTACCCTCGGGTGACCGTAGAGCCAGCTGGCTGATGGATACACAGCATGGCTTGAGCTGAGAGAGATTGTCAGTCTCGAGCTTGAATGGGGTTTGAAGGAGCGGACCTGTTGGAAAAACTCATTCCGGGCAGGAGTCGGATTGGTCGTCATGATGAGGATATCAACCTCTCATGCCTGTCTTGCGGTGGCTGGGAATGCGTCTGCGGTTTTTTTGCGATCTCATAGAGAAGCTTGCGGTTTAACAGGATCAAAGTCTGCAAGCATATCTTGGAAGAAAGGTGTGACTAAGAAGCAAGCAACTTCGTTCCTGAGCTCTCAGTTGCGGTCATGTTGAAGATGACATTGGTCTAGAGGCTGCCTTACCTGAGGCAGGACGGGACATTAGCCCGGGCCAATCGCGAAGCTTCCTCATACAGTGTAGAGCGGATTTGACCTGTTAGCCCCACTATTGCTGGCTTCCAGGGCATCATGGAACAGCGCCCAGGCCCCAGAGACACTATATTGCCCCGCTGCGACCAAAGCATCCCGCCATCCTAATGCCCGAGTCTGTTACGTTCCGAGATTCCAGATGCCAGTTCAAATGAGGTAGAACGTAGCTACTCATCGCGACATACTTTCACGACATTTGGCCGACCTACCTCCAAAAGAAACTCATTCAGGTCAATTTTTATGAGAGAAGTATGGCCGCAGGACCCTTCTCTTGCACGGTTCATCCGTACGACTCCCCAACCTCCAATGCCGCAGCGTACGAAATAGGACCTTCTGGCGCCTCCAACGCCATCCTCTTCATCGGCGGTCTCGGAGATGGACCTCACACCGTTCCATACACCCTGACCTTGGCAAAGCACCTCGAGGAGACTGGAAAAGCCTGGTCCGTTTTTGAGATTCGCATGAGGAGCTCCTTCACTGCCTTCGGCTACTCGAGCTTGAAGAACGATGTCGAGGACATATCGGCTCTAGTGAGATATCTCCGAAGCATCGGCAAGAAGAAGATCGTACTCATGGGGCACTCAACCGGATGTCAGGTATGTGCATGACGAATAATACCTTGCTCGTGCACAGAGCAGCTCACATCTCTCTGTTTCCAGGATTGCATGGAATACACCAAGCACAAGGAAGATCCCGTCGACGGCTTCATCCTGCAAGGCCCCGCCTCAGACAGGCAGAGCATCGTTGATTTCGTTAGTCCCGAACTGCTGAAGAAGGGCTTGGTCCTCGCGGAGAAGATGCTTGCCGAGGGCAAAGGGAACGAGGCGATGCCCAAAGACCATGTGCCGTCCTTGTTCTCTGACCCGATGACGGCGTACCGCTGGCACTCTCTGGCAGCGAAGGGGTAAGTTGCTTTCTGGAGGCTTGGACATAATTCTTAGTAACACGACACAGAGGCGACGATGACTACTTCTCATCCGATCTTGATGAGTCGTTCGTGTCTTCTGTGTGGAGTAGGTTCGAGCAGCCCGTTATGGCTCTCCACTCAGCCGAGGACGAGTTCGTCCCAGCCAGCATCGACAAGCAGGCTCTCATAGACTCATGGAAGAGCTCTAGCCCAAAGGTGCACGAGCTCTCTGGCCTTATCCCAGGAGCGAGCCATACTGTTAAGCAGTCAGAAGCACAGTTGTGGTTGGCAGACCGTGTAGCTCAGTTCATCCATCAAGTATGAGGTGTAGCTTATCCTTAATACCTGCCGAAAGACAGGCAACCTAGCTATCGGGCATAGACATCAAATCACAAATGAACGATGTTATACAATTTAACCGAGGTGTATTATTTCGATGTGTTCTTCGATTATCTTATTTCTACAGGAATTGTTTTGACTGCAATCGAAGTTCCTCACTTGGCTTGCCTTGAGACCCCACTTCCCCGGAGTTAGGTGCCATAAGGTAGGTAGAGCACCTCTTGCCTGAGTGCGAGGTCGGCGATGGGCGGGAGAGACCCACCGACTTGGTCAGAGGCCCGCGGCGATGTTCAATGCAGGTCGCCGACCCTGAGAAGGCAAGCACCGCTTGATTAAGGTACCTTACCTTAGGCTATCGCGGGCACCGCGAATACTTAATCCCTAGACATTCACCACATCAGGTCCAGGTCCGGGGCGCAACCCCAACAACACTACGTGACTAGCCGGACATCCACCTGAACAAAACACCCCGTGCACACTTCTGCCACTCTACGTCGAATTTCGATTCCCTGTTCATAACTATATCATTCAAGATGTGTTTCGGAGTCACTTGCTCAACTTGCTGTAAGGTTGTATAAAGCCGGTCAGCAATCCAGAATTAACACATCCCATAGCAAAGGCAACCTGGCGCGGTTGCGGCCAGCACATACCCTCGGCCCTCAGCGGCGTCCCGGAGGACCAGTGGTGCACATGCAGGCCCCGAGTCACCGTGAACGGCAAGGAGTACCCGCCCGCCGGTTCAGTATCGATTCCTGGTATGTCTTGGCTCAGCAGCTTGCTTGGAGGGGGCGGTTCGAATGACAAGGCGAAGCAGGGTTCTAAAGGAAGGGGGGAGCTATAATGGACAGTGTCGAACAACTGGTGCGGCGAGACCACAAGTCTACAATTACCAGGCAAGGCGTGGCGTTGCTTTGGAGATTCAGGAAGGCGGGCGGATGAGACTGAGAGATGCGTGCAAGTTTGAGATGAGGTAGACGTACAAGAAGCCCCGTAACCTACGAAAACAAACTTATGTTCTTCCAAGCATACAATATCGAGGGGTTCTATTTAGACCAACAAGTTACAGGTAGGCAGGGTAAGCTGCCCGTGGAGGGGTCCTACGCAGCATGCCCCTCACCCCTCATTTGAGGTTTTGGTGGGTTCAAATTACCTAAAACGTATCTTCGGCCTCCCCTATCGGCGCCGGTGCTGGGTCGTTTACGAACAGAAACCCGCTGATTGAACAGCGCCTATCGTCGCTGGCCGGAGCTGATAAGAGGCCCCGGCGTCCCTCGTGCTTCGGTTCATGATCCACAGCAACTCGTTCCAAACTCATCTCCTGCTTCTCCTCTCCATACGTTGGCCGATTCCGAAGGCGGCTTGCCGACATGTTACTTCTGTCACCGGTCTTCCTCGGAGTGGCCCCTGTTGCCCTCGTCCTCGCGTACCTTGTCCGATGCCTGTCGTCTCCGTCATGGAAACTTCCTGGCCCGAGAATATCCGCGTTCACCTCTCTTCTCCTGAAGTGGCACGAGTTACACGCCAACAGAACACAATATGTACACCGACTTCACCAAGAACACGGGCCCGTTGTGAGGATAGCACCCAACGAGGTTTCCTTCACTTCTTACGACGCTGTCAAGGAGATATACTGCTCCGGCGGCAGTGGCTATGACAAGACGGAGTTTTACAACTTGTTCAGGGTCTACGGACGGCGGTGAGACTGACCAAACACATCAGGGAAGTTGAATCTCACATGCTTTCAGAACCATGTTTACCACTTTGAACAAAGTAGACGTAGCGCTCACCCCAGCTGTGGCCCTAGTGGAAGTCGGAGATACTTACTATACGTCCTAGCACGCGAAACGGAAAAGGATCATCGCAGACCGCTACGCGAACAGCAACGTCCTCCGTCCAGCGCCTCTAAGTGGGATTCAGGAGAGATCTCTGAAGTTCATCAAGAGATGCGAGGACTCCGTCGGTAAGAACCACGACATCTTTGTGAGTCCAAATAGCGCGGGAAGCATCTGGCTGTAGTTTGCTCATCACACCACGCAGATGAGCTTACACTCCTATGCCTGCGATTGCGTAACACATCACTTGTTCCATCCGTACGGCACAAACTGCCTACAAGACAAGGCGGACGAAGATATGATGCACGAAGTTGCCGTCGATGACAGCTTGCAGAACCGCCTCATCCAGCACTACAGCCCGACCCTGCACCAAGCGCTGTCTGGGTTGCTGTACGCCTTTGCCAAGCCGCGTGAAACGCCCCTCGCCGACAACTTCGTGATGGAGTCTAGCAGGCAGCCCGGTCCTGCTCAGTTCACGTTGCTGAGCCGGCTGCACGAGAAGTCGAGCGATTTGGATCAGAATGACAAGGCAGGGGAGTGTCTGGATCACATGGCCGCCGGCATCGACACGACTGGAGATGGGCTATGCTTCCTCATGTGGGAGCTTTCGCAGCCCAGGTCGATGCATTTCCAAGAGAAGCTGCGGCGGGAACTGCGGGGCAACCCCGGGGTTTCGTTTGATAAGCTGCCGTTCCTGGACGCTGTTGTGCAAGAGGGTCTCCGGTGCTTCCCCGCCATCCCCATGTCCCTCCCTCGGTATGTACCTCAGGGCGGACGGACGATTGATGGATACTTCGTCCCGGGGGAGGCTATCGTTAGTTGCCAGGCATTTTCTGTCCACCGAATCAACGACGACGTATTTCCAAGACCGAACTTGTTTGATCCGGATCGATGGATGGAGCCGGCAGGGGACGCAGAAAGAAAACGGCTGATGTTCGCCTTTGCAACCGGTGGCAGAGGATGCGTAGGAAAGCAGTAAGTCGTTTCGTCATGTCTCGCTCACTCTGTTTTGTTGGGGTATGTCTCTGACCTTCGCCGTGTAGCCTTGCAGTCGCTGAGATGAAAACTCTCCTTGCGGATATTTATTCTCGTTACACAACGCTCCCTGACGCGTCAATGACGGCCGAGGCAATGGCAATGTCTGACCAGCTCATCTCATCGCGACCTTTGGGTAAAAAATGTTTGCTGCAGTTCATCCCCATTGCCGAGAAACGAGAATGAGCGACATCGCAGACAAAGGTGGTCCGATATATTGCTATATTACATGTGCGGTAGAGTCGGCGTTTATATGGGAGACTCCGGCTTTGACTGCTCCAATCCACTTTCTCTGGCTCGGATTTGTTCGCCGGCGTTAGGCGAGCCAAGGCAAGGCAGGGAGGGAGGGTTAAGTACGGGGGCTGTAAGGAATGGTGCAGTCCATAGCTAGGTATCGTTGGTTTGTTCGTAGCTTTCTTCTTGATAGCTGCGCGTTTCCAGGTCAAGAAGCTCATGTTTTCCCTCAGCTTCCCGTTCCTGTTAGCGGGAGTTTCCTCATACGTTCGGCGCATTATTTGCGCATCCTGCAGCGGGGAAGACCCTTAGCTAGTCTGTGCTTACTGCGGAGTTGTCGCAACTTTCCCTTCCATTTGCATGTTCCTGGCTGGAAGTTGCAGATGGTGGTGGTGGTGGTTATAGAAAAACGGGTTCAATAATGGGAAACACACCTCGGGGCAGAATTCAAAACCGAGAACTACCTAGAGAAAGGACTAAATCCGACAGGTTCACCGAGACGAGCCGGCTAGGCCGTCAGACGGGACTACTTGAGCCGCGGTTATACTAAGGTACCTAGGTAGGCATTGGTAGGTAGGTACCTTAGTGTGTACCAGTGCATTGAGGCACCTCTTGCAGTGAAGCGTGTGGTAAGGCGAACGGGCAGCGGCAAGGTTAGGCCCCATTATTAAGGAATTTTATTGTTCATGTGTCTCTAAAACTTCCAGCCTGACCTCTTCCCACTCCACTCCGATCTTTTTCAAAACTCTGCTCTCACTGCCCAGTCACCTCCGTGTCTCCTCTTTCCCACACACACAAAAAACACGCAAAAACCGCCTCCACTCGGAGATACCCCTTCTCATTTCGCAAATAAAACTTCTGCAATCGCAGTGTCCACCGCTTTCTGCTTCGGCAATTCAGCATTCTAGCGCCGCTCGCGGTTGAACCATCACGCACAAAAAAAATCTCGTCCTGGGAAAATCGCCACTTTGCTTTACTCACCACCACTACCAAATATCGCCAGCATTATCAATCACAGAACCCCGCGCTTCCTATCGACTACCGAGCCCTTCCTCGCGAGAGTCGTCCATAACCCAACACCCTCACGCGGTACAGGCCACACAGCAGTTTATGTATCAGCACGACAAGACCAACGTCTCTAGACACTTCGTCCCCAAGCTGCAATCATTTCGCATAGCGCGGAAACCTTGTAGCCCCAACATCAGTTCCGTCGGCTGAAGTCCATTTCAAGAGGAGTCTATGAATTCTCGACAGCAAAGACGATCTAGTCTCGCTTTACCCTATGTCCATCAAAACACCCGTTGAGCATTGAGTCCGACTTCTTGCTCCCTCCATTTTCCCTACAATCCCCGATTCGACCGATATCACTTCGAATCACGGCTTCTCCATGCTATCCGTCCGCTTGAACGCTCAGCATCACTACGAGCTTCGCTTTCTAATCCAAACTACGCTATCCTAAATCTACCAACAAATCTTCTACCGCAGACCTCCGGTCGTCTAACTACAACACCGCAATCATGGCTTCCCTCGTCAACGTTCGTCGCGATGTCAAGGACGCTTTTTATCGCTACAAGATGGAAAAGCTCGTCACCAAGATCGAGGGCAAGGGCAACGGTATCAAGACCGTCATTGTCAACTTGAGCAGCGTTGCTCAGTCTCTCGCCCGTCCCGGTGCCTATGTCATCAAGTACTTTGGCTTTGAGCTGGGTGCCCAGACCAATATCGATCCTGCCGACGATCGCTGGATCATCAATGGTTCCCACAACGCTGCCAAGTTGCAAGACCACCTCGACGGTTTCATCAACAAGTTCGTTCTCTGCAAGAAGTGCAAGAACCCCGAGACCGATGTCAACATCAAGGACGGACGCATCTTGCTCGACTGCAAGGCCTGCGGTCAGCGCTCCGAGGTTGATCTGCGCCTGAAGCTCAGCAGTTACATCCTGAAGAACCAGCCGAAGAAGGGCAAGAAGGACAAGGCCGAACGCAAGGCTGCCCGCCGCGCCAAGGCAAACGGTGCCAAGGAGAATGGCCAGGGAAGCGGAAGTGGCGGCGAGGGTTCCGAGAACGGATCCAACGACGCCGACGACCTGGACGCTGGTAGTGACGATGAGTTGGAGAAGATGAAGAAAGAAGCCCCGGAGCTCGCCGAGATCGAGGTCAAGGAGCACGAGTGGGCCGTCGATATGAGTGAGGAGGCCGTCAAGGCCCGCCAGGCTCAGCTCCCCGACGAGTTCAAGCAGAAGCTCGCCATGAACGGTGATGAGGACGACGAGGATGGTGAGGGTGGTGGCAACACCGTCTACGACGAGTTTGGCACCTGGATTCAGGACCAGGCCACCGCTCAGGGCGGTATCGACAAGGTCGACTCCATCGACATCTTCGTCAAGGCCAAGGAGCTGGGCATCGAGTCCAAGCACCGTTCCGTGCTCGTTTTGGTTCAGACAATCTTCGACGAGAACATTGTCGCCCAGATCCCCAAGCGCTCTGGCATGATGAAGCAAGTATGTGTACACTCTCCACTTCATCCATCAGACTTTTACTAACAAATTCCCAGTTCGTCAGCTCCGAACGCCACGAGAAGGCACTCCTCGGTGGTACCGAACGTCTGATCGGCACGGTCGGCAAGGAGCATCCCGAGTTGTACAACCAGATTGTTAAGATCCTTCAGCTGTACTACAACTACGACTTGCTCAGCGAGGAGGTCGCCATCAAGTGGGCCAGCAAGGCCAGCAAGAAGTATGTCGACGTTGCCACGTCGAAGAAGGTTCGCAAGGCTGCCGAGCCCTTCGTTAAGTGGCTCGAGGAGGCCGAGGAGGAGGAGTCCAGCGAGGAGGAGTAGTAAACTCGTTTGTCAGCTTGCACGGTGTGATCGTCTGTCCCGCAGGGCAGGCGTTCCGCCTAGCTTTCGACTTTCATGCTCGACTTTCGCTTGGAGTTTACTATTTTGTTTAGTTAACCCCGTCGCTCATTCCCAGATGCCAAGAGTCCAGCGAGTCTTTTCATGGTACGCAGACATTCACGGCTTATAGGTAGCACATCCCGTAGACCGCAATTCGGAAACCAACCACTTTCTGCCTAACTGATATTTTGATGATGACGAAGCTACCTGGGCGCTGATTCCTCGAATGTTCTATTTTGAATTCGCCAGGGTACATGCGTGGCTATCTATGTGTTACTTTTCGCACCAATGTCGCGATCTCTAAACGAAGTCTGCCGTCCCCCCCATGCCAAACCTGTAGTCATGGGGCCTGTTCTAAGCACGCAACTTCCAGTCCAGAGACGATAACCATGCTTCTTCTTGTTTCCCAAGCAAATTCGCCAATCCATCTTGATTTCAGACACGGTCAGCGCTCACCAGCGCAACACCCTTCCCTTGTTCTTGCGGTCTTGTCGTAAACCACGAACCATCGATCCGCTCATCTACCACGTATCCGCCGCTCCGTTGGTAGATATCGCCATCTTGGTATCGCCCCATGGTAATCCGTTATCCCAAGCACCCGGCATGCTCTTGCTGCTGTTCGAGCCCTTGCTCATTTCCGTGCCGGTCGGATTCCAGCCGTCTCCAGTGGGCGCAGGTCCCCATATGGCGCCCTCTCCCGCTGTTTTGTTCTCCTTGTCGCTCTTCTTCGAAGTCTGGGATGCGTTGGGGCTGTTGGTTATCGGTCCAGCGTTGTTGTCAGGGATCGAAGCCGAAATGTCTCCTGTAGTGTTGTTCCACTGGTCGCCGTTATTCGATCCATGCTTGGGACTTTTGTTGCTCTTATTGGACGCGTTTCCCACGGGACTGTTGGTAGATGGACCAGCATTGTTATCCCAGCCACTGTTCGAGGGCGGCACTTGGCTCTTGCGCGACTTTTGAGAGTTGTTTGAACCATTCGAAACAACCCGTCCGGAGAAGCCGACGTTGTTGCTCTGGTTATCCCATTTAGCCGCTGGCTGTTGTCTGCTGGCACTGCGATTGCTTCCTCCACCGTTCTGGCTCTTGCTCGACTTCTTTGAGTTATTTGAGTGGTTGGAAGCTGTTGTCCAGTTGTTGTAGTCACCTCCAGAGTTAGTCCAGACATCATTGCCGGTATTATTGGAATTGCCCCAACCATCGTCGGCCATAGTTTGGTCGTTGTCGTTGTTGTTGTTGTTGTTGTTGCTGACGTTGCCCCAGTTGGTATCGTTTGTCGCCGTCCAATTACCGCCACCGCTGGATGGTCCTTGTGCATTGTTGCTCGAAGAACCCCATGTATCTTGACTCTGACCTTTGCCAGATGTGGTCCTGGTGTTGTTCTGGTCATTGCTTCCAGCGGTCCAATTGTTGTTGCTACCAGAACCGTCGTTCGTAGCCCAAGTGTCGTTATTTCCGTCGCCGTTCTGTCCCCAGCCCACATTACTTGCACTCGTCTTGGGCCATTCTGAGTTGCTTCCCGACTGGCCCCACGTGAGATCCTGATGCTGACCACTCGGCAACGGTTGCCAAGCGGTATTTGACTTTTTGGATCCCCACGACTTCTTGCTGCCATTGTTGGATCCTGACTTGCTTCCAGCTTGTGAGCCATCCTTGTGTGGACTGGACTTCTTGCTGAGGCTACTTGTTATCTCGGCCCATGGTGTATTTGGATTGACTGTCAGACTGATGTTGATGGGCGAGGTCGGAGCAACATTGCTGTTGAGGGGCTTAGTCTTTCCGCTCTTCACTGACGGAGAAGCTTTTTTGTCCTGAGGAGCGACGTTGGTGTCCCAGCCCTTCTCCTTGTCTTTGGATGCAGTCGATGTAGTATCTCCCTGTTTGGCTCCAGACATCTTGGGTGACGCCTCGACTGAAATAGCCTTGCCTGTTGAGATTGGAGTCCAATAGGATGGCATTTGGGGCATCTGCGTCTGGTCGACAGGTGCCATGACAGGCGCGCCTCCAGACATATAGGTGAACGGTATGGCCCCCCATGGAGACTGGCCCTTGAAATGGGTATCTCCGGGGTTCGCAGGGCTGGCAAAGCCATGAAAGTAAGGGTTCTGCAGAGGGTGAGGCATGCCAAGTGGCAAGGTAGTGTTGGACGGATCTCGGGCGGGATATAAGAGCCCGTAAGGGTTACCGTAAGCTGGCCCATGATAGACTCGAACCACGCCATGCTGAGTGTCGTGAAAAGCGTTGGGTCGTGGGTCCTCAACTCCCTCGATGGCATGCTCAACTTGAAGAACTTCAGCTCGAACAGGCATGATGAGATTTGGCCGGCGTAGATTGGGTGATAAGGCAGCCTCTGGCCTCAATTTTTCCGGTTTCTTGCTCTTGGGCTTGTCCTTCTTCGTCTCTTCATCGTTATCCACTCGCTTCTTCTTTGTAGGACCGACATTATTCGTCTTGACTACAGCCGATGTCGTCTCTTTGGATCTCTTCGCAGAGTTCTTGCTCTCGTTTTTCTTCTGCTCTTTTTTCTTCTTGGGAGACGGTCGGGCCTCGTCTTCGCTTTCGGTTTCGGTCTCTGTCGTCTCAGTCTTGCTATCCTGACCTTCATTCTCTGACGATGATTGTATTGCCTTCTTCTTTTTGCTAGACTTCTCCTCCTTGTGCTTCTTTTTGTCGGCTTTCTTCGGTCTGGGCTCTTCCTCGGAGTCGGATGTGTCTGCATCAGCAGCTTCACCCTTCGCGTCTTTCCCTGCCTTTCTTAGTCTCCTGCGTCCTATCTTACAATCCCGACACTTGCACTCGGGATCGGGCTCTGAATCACCTGAAGACTCGGCGTCTGAGTCCGCCGTTCTTAAAGCCGATTTGGGCGACTCGCTTTGGAAGCGGACCTTCTTGATGTTTGTTGATTGGCCAGATGCTCTTTTGCCGCCGGTGCGTGGGTAAGTTATCTTGACAGTGTCCTCTTCAGACTCCTCGTCGGTAGAGATCTCGACGCTGATCCTCTGTCGGACGCTCGATTGTCTGCGCCGGCGCCGCTGAACTGAGTCGCAATAGTCCTCAACGCTGACCCCGAGGGCCCATTCACAGAGCGTGGAGCTCCTTCCCTTGACCGTCATGATAGCGGCTGCCTGGTTTGGTCAGTAGAACGGTCGAGACCACCTTAGATGTTTTGCTGTCGATACGGAAAGGGCAAAATGATCGAGCGCGAAGGAAATGCACCCAGGAAGAGGATTGTTGAGACACCACCTGATGGCGGTTGGATGGGAGAGACTTTTGTCAAAGGTAGATGGATTGGGAAACTTATTAGCAAGTGAAAGGAAGGAGGTGGATGGAGCAGGGACGTTTCGACTTGAGCTATCAGACTTGGGAAGGAAGCGCTTGATCCTTGCCTTTAATTGTGCTTTTGTTCACCCACCAGCTCCGTTCTGCATGCAAATTCCTCCAATAGCATGCATATTAATTGTCTCTCGCTTCCTTTTATACACGATGGTATACACCTGGCTACTTAGGTCAACAAGAGTATTTGCCAGATGTCAGTGCATTCTGTAGCTAAGTGATCGCCTTCATTTTCGATAAAGTATCTTAATCCCAAGTTCAACGATCAAGTAATCTTGTTCCGTTTACTATGTATCCTCGCCATCCAAAGAAGCTTTTCAAGTAGGTATGTATGGGTTAAAACTTATACTTAGGAGGTTCTTATCATCTAAGGTTGTAGGGAAAATTAATGTAACCATTGCAATCAAAGACAAAAGCTTGATTTAGAAGCAATAGACCATTGAAAGCAGACTTATTCAGCAAAACGAAAGGCTCAAGTCGAGATTGTATTATATTTGCAGGTATTGCTCATGTTCATCATTATGAAAGGACCTTATCATGCTCCAAGACTGTTACCCAAGCGCTGCTTGTCTTGAATTAAAAACATCAAGTCCACTGGAGTATTCCTACCTTTCATGTCAATATATCCAATTGCGTCCAGCCTATATACCAATATTTGTCCTATTCAGAAATCAAATCCAAACACCAAGGCGATGCTTTTCAAAAAAACCAAAGCGCTTCCTTCCGTTAGAGCTCACATTCTCTCATCTTCTTCGGGGAAACCGGCCAAATGGTCCCTACCGCGCCATCGTCACCGAATTTATCCGGCGGGGACTGTCGTCCACACTGTTATGTCTCGACGTGCCTGGGCTAACGCCGATGCTATAATAGCTTGACCGCGTTTGGCCACGGCCTGGGTGTCTCTTGCCGAATGTCAGGGTGAAACCGTTGAGAATTTCTTGGTGTCTGAGGTTGGTCTCGCTGAAGGGCCTCTCACGAGGGTCGGGCTTTTCGTCCTTGACGAACTTCTTCTTGGGCTTCTCCTCCTTAGTTGAGCGCCAGCCAAGTGTCTTGGCGAGGCGGAGGGCGGGTGACTTGATCTCCGGTGACGTGCAGCCGTTCCCTTGACTAGGCTCGGAGATGAACTTGCGACGACGAAAGTGATCCCGGATGGCCATTGTGAAATCGCTAGGCAGGAAGCAACTGGTGGTAGGTAATGAAGTACAGGTAGTGTGATCCCAACTCAGCCGACAGAGGATGCTGATTGTTGGTGATATTTGGCAATAAGCGAGATCCGATACTGATGAAGTTGCTTGGAGTCCTAGCGGCAGACTGTGGATGTCGTGGGTGCTCATCTAAGATTCAAGGAAGTGGGGGATGCCAATGGTATTTAACCAAGGTGAGCAGGATTACAAGCAATGGCGAAGGGTAACAGCGAGACGGATGTGGCAAGGGCAGAGAAAGCACCGTTAGGAAGACTCGAGATGGTGGGATGCACGTCGTTCGACGGTCTTCCTGGACCTTGCATTGGTCGGTAAGCCAGGCTTCTGGAGTGCTTTCACTGCCTCAGAGAGCTTGCGGCACAGGGCCGAACGAAAACCACTACGCCATCCCCGGACTTAACCATCGCAGGCTTGCCCGCTGTGCCCGTTACGCGCCTAGCCGGGTGGCATTCTGCAGGGCGCTACACCCTACCGGGAGTTCGCGGGGGTGGTATTCTCGATGCGGGCCGACGTCATTGCAAAAACCTCAGGCCCGCTTGTCATTTTCGACCAAAGAACTCCTCGCTTGTATCCTCCGACGATGGATCAGAACACCGATGCTCGCTGCTCGCCGGTGATCGAGGAGGATCTTCCAACGTGGCGGGGTTAGCCTTGGGGCGGTCTCGACCCGGGCCCCGAGGTCATTGTTCTGAAGTTTGGCCATCCCAAATTGTCTTCTTTGAGGATACTGAACCGTCTCCGATGGTCCCGGCTAAGCCCCTTAGTGATTGGAGGTCTGGACGTCAGCCATGTCTTACTTAATCCCACGCACCTCGAATACAGGGCACTATTGGTAAAAATTCGTCGGGCTCATGAGCGAGAAAATTCCCGCGTTTAGACTGAAAGGACATCGATTGCTGCATTTGTCTCCAACCCGCCAAGCTGTTCCCGGAACGCCACTGTCAAAGGAAAACCGCCCGCCTCAAGTCATGGCTGCGATCAAGCTCTGCCAAATCGACTCCGCCGGATAACAGTGATGCGAGGAAACAAAGAGCATTGCGTTGTGCACCTGTTCCTGAGACTGCAAACTGTGTTGATGCTCTCCCTTTCCCATTTATCTAACAGCTCATCGAGATATGCACTCTGCACCAAGAACACCGGCGCTGCTAGATCCAAGACCGCTTAGAGCTGTCAAGCCCCAAATCAAAGCCGCAGATTCCCAGTCAAAATCTTCGTCGGGCAGCTCGTCTCCTTCGACTGCAGAGCGGCTTTCCGCAGGGCTCGGCTCATACGTAGCCTCCGGTGCGTCGTCGGCTTCTGCCGTGGCTTGTCGAGCTCGGGTTTGGGGATGCCTTTTGGCCGCAGATGTCACTGAAATTGCCTCCTCGTCAAATTTTGGTTTTGCTGAACGGCCCTTGCCTCGCGTGGAAAGTGCGCCGTCGTGGCCGCCCGTTTCCGACTCCGGACTTGGGTTTCCGTTGCCTTCCAGCAGTCTGGTCGGTGGCTGCGCCATTGGGCCTTTCTTCTGGGCGAACGGAGTTGAGGAGGCTAGAATATCATTCACATCGAGCGCACGTGTTGCAGCCCACAGCCCTTGGCTGGCCTCGCTGAGCAAAACGTCCCATGCCACGCCTGCTACGACTGGATGGTCGGATGCCGATCCTAAGACCTTGCCGATAGCTGTTGTTGTTCGCTCCCACGTCGACCTCTCTTCTCTGTCGGAAGGTAAGAATCGGCTATGACGGTGGTAATGAGCGTCTGGCGCATTATAAAGCAGACCAAGAGCTGTTCCTTTCACATGAAAAGCGAAGCTCGCCGTTGACAAGAATCGGAACAACTCAGTGACAACTCCGTATGCTCCATGGTGGTCAGCGTATACAGTTACCCAGTTTACTGGGACGATGGTAGGAATGACGAGGGGAGCAAACGTCAGAATCCGACCATAGAACGTGACATTGGCGAATGTTGACGTCCCTGCAGTTTATGGGGCCCAGTATATCAGTACGTAACTGAGGCAGAAAGACGCTAGGAATAGCGCTGGGTGAGGGAACCAGTCAACAGACTTTGGAGGGAACACTTTGTTGCGAAGGCGTCCCAATGTCGTCGTTGGCTGCACTCCATGTTCAGCCCAGGCCGGGGTCGGCGTGAGTAAAAGTGCCAAGTAAAAGAGATTCTGCGCAAAAGACAAGTTGATAAGATGAGCTAAAGCAAGGTAGGCCCATAGATGAGGGATGCGTCTTCTTCTTCCCTCGACCGCCAACAGCAAGCTCCATGAGACCGTCGCGAGTTCGTTCTGCTGTCCCCACCAAAACCGGCGAGCTTTTTCCGCGACGATCTCGAAAGCATCCAAGTGCACTGGGGTGTCAGTCAACCAACGGGCAATATAGAGCTGAGTCGCGTTTTTGCCGCGAGGAAAGACGCCATTGTCTCCATAGAAGCTATGAAGAGTGAGTAAGCTTGACAAAGGATTGATGATATCTGAAGCAGACCGACCTAGCTGGAGCCTCTACTCCGCGCTGATCGGCCCAGACTCGGTATGAAAGCTTCATGTAGCTCAGGGTCCAATAACCTGCAAGAGACAAGCTCACAAAAGCCAAGCTCGCGAACAGGGGCGCAACAGTCGACCTTCGGACGAGTCTTACTCTTGTCCCTTGTGATGGCGGGAGATCTCGATACGACGTAGACAGACTTTGAGCGATAGTGAAGCCGAGAGATGCCACCGCCGCGACATGACCGCCTACCAAGCACAAGGGCCAGGTATCTGTAAACTGTCAGAATGTCAATCGCTTGTGTCTAGAAGGTCGACGGACTTCATTTCTGGCTCCAGAGGCACCGGTGCCATTGTTGCTTCCTCAATATCAATGTTTGTAATGTTCAGGTTCAGTGTTCGAGACTTAGTTTAGAAGGAAGCCTTATACCACCACCCTTTAGACGGGAGTAAGGTCACTTCTAGCCTCGAAGGGTGCGCATCCAGCGCGCGTCATTGCCACGCTCATGTCCGCTCCTTGGAAGCTCGATTAACAGGCTGCCGTTGGTGTTCATCACAGACGACACGTACGGCTACCTGAACCATGGGCAAGCACCGGTAGGTACGAAGCAGGGTTTCTGCGGGTGGTGTGGGTCGGATGTCGTGCACGGCCCGGCCAGGGCATCACCTCAATGGAGGCCGGAGAAACCCAAACGGCGGTATCGCTAGCGCCGAATCTCAATGAGCCCCACCCCTGCACCACCATAAAATCTCTGCCTGCGATGCTAGTTCTGGAAATTCTTCTTCTTTTTCTCACTACATCAGTTGGGTTAAACTTACACCGTCATGTGTAAATTTAATTCTAATGGCGGCTCCGCATAGCGGCTTGCTGAGGGTTGTCCTGTTCTCTGTGGACCTCCTTCCGTTCCCGGCCCCCTAAAGTGAATCCCATGTGAACACCTTTCCTTATCAGCCGAGTACAACGACTCTTCCTGGTATTTGACTGTGGGGTGGTCTCAACATATTGTTCAAAGACTTTTAATTTATCTTTACTACAGGTCCTGTAGCTGTAGTGTATCGTCATTGTTTGGTTGTCGCAGGTGGCAACCTCTGCTCGCATTGAACTTTCCGTCTCCAGATGGAATTCATGATTATCGCGTAGTGGATACGAAGACAACCTGCGAGCATCATAAAGCCGATGGATGCTCGAGCCACAGTCATCTTGGTCGGGAATCATGATGTATCTTCAAAGAGACTTCAATGTCAAGAAGAACGATACCTCTCAATGCACGAATAACCATCCCGAGTTGGTACGAGTCGTTCCAAGCATCGGGGTTGGCTGCGCGGGAGCTGAGCCAAACCACACGGAACCACGCCGCACCTACACAGCCACGTCGTCCAATTCGAGGGCTGAAGGTAAGTCCAAACGGCCCTTTGACTCCAACCCATTACGCATATTGCTGCGGCCTGGGGTCACTGAGGCGCGCAGTAACTCGCGTTCTCATAAAAAATCTGAATACTCGTAACGAATTCATCGCCCAATTACATCATCACTACCAACGATCCCTTATACTTCTCGGGAGCCATGGAAAAGTTATAACAGCACTAGTGTTGATGAACTTTTTTTTAGGCCAAAGTTAACTTGACATCAGGGCCTTTCAAAGCTTCCTCGGCATACCCTGGTCACGTCACGATATCATTTCCTTCGCTAACTAATCATTCACATGATGGCTGAGCTCATCTTACTTGTCCCTGTATTGCCAGCCATCATGATCCTCCTCGGGATTTTGAAGGATTAATTACTGTCTCTTTAATAAGCTCTACTCCATCTATCAAAGGCGAGGGAGTGATGACGGTACGCATCTCTATATAACACCCTGCAATATCCAATGTGCCCGGAGATATGTTGTTTGTAAGGCCAAGTGATATTTCCAGCTTGTAAAGCTTCGAAAAGTTGTCCGGGTCCATGTTGAACATAGCAACGCGCCGCCTCCGTTCCACAGGAGGTCAGCGGAGGAAGCTGTGAGAGAGATCTTCTGACAACAGGGCTGGACCGATTCCAATGCCAGGAAGCATGCAACATGCCGACTCAGCCCGTATAGGTATTGGTTGGGTAGAAGTAATTGCATTTGGGGATGCGATGCTGTAATTTTTCAATAGCTTACCCATCTCAGGGGCTCGTAGGATTAGAGTTGAGCTTCTCGGGTGAACTGCGAATGCCCGGACCGACAGTCGACTGAGCTAGAGGGTAGCTCCTGTTTTCAGTGTTGCGAGCTGTCTATTTACTAGGTATTGGTGGGCCAGCGGGCATTCCCCAGTTTGTTGGAAGACACGTGACGCCTCCAGTCTAAGAGCCTTCAACGCAGATTGCAATAGCCTTGTATTATTTTCATCATAGCCGAACCAACCGTCTTTGCTCAAAAGCCATCCCTTCATTCGATTTCTGTCTGGGAATCAACCCAACTTGCATTATGGCCCGCATGGCTCATCGTTTGATACTCTTTATTGTTGTCCGAACACTGGCGCTTCACATGTATGCCCTTCCACCAGACGGTCCTTTCTTCCAATTAAGGAAGACAAGAAAAATAGTAGCCAAGACAAAGCCAAATGTAACAAATTGCATTGCCTGATCGGCAGTGGCCTTTTTGCAGCTGTCAACAAGCACCGGCTGGCTCACATGTGTATTCCACTGCCCATCAACCTGGAATCTTGCCCGGTTGATTATCTCGTTGTCAATGAGTGACCGGAGGTTTGAGAGACTACCATCGCAGGAAACACCTTTAAGACCAATGACAAACGCATATTGAAATGTTAATGATATGGAATCCGACCTTCGCAGACGGGTGTACATACTATGCCGCCAGCAAGGAGCAACACTCCGCTGACTGCATCGACAACCATCACGATAAGAGCTGGGATGGCGTCAAAGAAAGCCGCAACCGCGCCAAGAAGGGCAACAGCCAGTCCGAAACCACCAGCGAACGCGCTATATTTCGGAGTCGTGGGTGCTCCGTATTTGGTATGTTCGCTCAAAGGTTTCGTAAGCTCGATGGATAGAGCCAGGACAACGATTGCCATAATGGCCTGTCATGTATTAGCGTGACTGAAGCCAACGCAGCATGTAAACAGTTTTCCGAACCTGGAGAGACCAGACGCCCAAGCTGATGAATCTGAGCATCGTAGATGATGATTGATGATGGATATGGTTGTGCCTTAAAGTGATCGCTTCGGTGATCGAAGGGTGCGGCACACTTTATAAAGGCAAATATGCCAAGGACCTCGAGCGGCACACTTTGAAACATGAAACAAAATAACGGGGAAGAAAACTCCAAGAATAGACAGGAATGCAGTTTGCTGTCTGAACAAGTGACTCAGTCACCTCGTTGGCTGGTGGCGGAATGGTGACACCAGGCACCAACGACTTGATGAACTTCAACCCCCAGCCCCCAAATCAACCACCCATTCAAGTGGCACAGCACGAAATTCCCCGTCCTAGGTAGAGGCTAGGCCAGTGGCACATTGATGAGGATCCTGCACGTTTGTGGTCAAGAACACGGCACAGCTCCTCAAAGTCGGCATCTCGCAGACCACCCTACCAGCCAATGTCACGGACGCTTGTCGGGCTATACATCCATCGCGACACGAGGCTTGACGCCCACCCATGAAGAATGCCCTGCATTAAAGTCCAGCCATTGGCGATTGCACAGAGAAGCCTGTCTCAGACGGAATTAGATCAGCATAACGAAGGCAGACTGTTATGTTAGAGCACGATGGGGGGGCTAGGAGGCTTGTAGAGTCACAGGGCCAAAGAGCAAAGAAGCATTGTTCACAGCGGGCTGAGCCAAGGTGATCAACAGACGGACGTTGGTTCACCTCATGTCGGTGCTGGGATGCCATGTAGTCAACACTTGCTTCTCGCTAATTTAAGACGATTTTGGGCAGTGCTTCTGCATACCCTGCCTGCTGCCAGCCGTGCCCGCCCGGGCTGGTTGCCTGGTCCCTGTGGAGCTCGGCCGCAAACACTCGTCCCATTTGCGGCTAAGCCATCCAGCTCCAGCTTGCTTACAACGCAGTACCTACCTAGGCAGTGGATGGCTGATGACTCAGCGATCAAAGCCGTCGTCAATAGCTTACTTAATCTAGCAGCGGGCACGTGCCCCGAGCGATAGCCGGAATAAGTGGGTTAGAGCCCCAAATTCCGGAGGTTGCATTCAGCACTTGGAACGCACGGTCCAAGTCGCGACTGTGTGCCCAAATTTTTTCGATACCTTCCATCATCGGCCGACAAGCCCACGCCCGCCTTGTGTTCTCTGACCAACTCCGATCTCCGGCATCAATTCATCCGCCAAGTCCACGATCTTCGCCATGTCGTCGCTCTGGGATACGCTCTCTGGACGCAAGTCATCTCAAAAGGAGACGGCCGCTTCGCAAACCCCCGCCCCCTCCCAAGAACCATCCACTCTCCAGACTACGTCCACCCAGTTCGACCCTTCAGCAGGATCTGGTGTCGAGTCTTTCCTCCAGAGCTCTTCCTTCGCAGACCCCTCGCAACTACACCCGCTCTCTGGCCTGAACAAGGACACGCTTGAATACCTGACCCTCGAAGATGCGGCACTGACCGACGTGCCTGGCGGTCAATCCGTCCTCCCTTCTCGAGGCTTTACAGACGACCTTTGCTACGGAACCGGTATTACATACTTGACAGCGTTGTCGATAGGAGGAGCTTGGGGTCTTCAGGAAGGCCTGAGGAGGTCCGCCAACCAGCCCCCGAAGCTGCGTCTCAATTCGGTTCTCAACGCTGTCACCCGCCGTGGCCCCTTCCTCGGCAACTCGGCTGGCGTTGTCGCCATCACCTACAACCTTTTCAACTCTAGTATCGGCTACTTCAGAGGGAAGCACGATGCCGCCAACACCATCTTGGCTGGAGCTTTGAGCGGAATGGTTTTCAAGAGCACCAGAGGCGTGCGGCCGATGTTGATTTCTGGCGGTATTGTGGCTTCCGTTGCCGGCGCCTGGGCTGTGAGTTTTGGAAACGGAGTGAAATGTTTCTTTCATGATGCTGACGCTCCGAGCAGGTTGTTCGCCGAACTTTCTTCGCCATTCCGGAGCCTACTACTTCGTCAGAGCACGCTCACTTGTAATCTCACGACATGAAAACCCCTCATGAACTCTCTTCGTTCTATCCCCGTCAGTAATGAAACCCCTTTATTTTCCACGGATCACCATGGATCTGTGGGCAAAAACGCTCACTGATACGAGCTTCTTCTGTCTGTTGTTTGAGTAGGAAATATAGAGCGCCTTAGAGGAGTCTTGGGCATTGCGACGGACGATCTCTCCTCTAGTGGACCCGTGTATAGTATTTGGAAGGAGCATTAGAAGACTGCATCACTGGGTGGTGGTGGGCGTTCGGTACCTGTCACAACAAAAAAGACATCACGCTACGATTTTCTGCTGCATCCTTGGTCTTGGTGGGAGGTGTTTCTCGTGACTTCATTACTGTTCGGTTATGACACGGTAACGTCTGGGAATCCGAAGTGACCTGGGTCAGGTCTCGCACGGGCGGAACTTCCAACCGCCGTCCCTCTCTCTGTCTATCGCACCTTCACCGTCAACCCTTCATCGTCAACCTCTCCGACGCGGACTCCGGCACAGTCAATCACTTAAATACCACCGCAATGTGGTCACCACGCACGATGGACGACATGGCCAAGGAGCTCGTCGAGCTCAAGTTAGACAACATACGCGCGAGGTACAAAACAACCGGAGACGCACCTCCTTTTCTACCTGCCGGAGTAATTCAAATGTCCGAGATACTAATCGGAGAGATTTACATCCCCGACCAACTCGGCGGTTATATAATTCTGTCTAGCGACACTTCCACGGCGCTATCTCCGGCAAAGGAGCATCTGCAGCCCGGTCTGGAAGAGCGACACAGGAGGCTCGAATCGGCGATTCCCCGTTTTTCGTTTGACGACAGGTTGGAACTCTTGAACCATCTTGACGAGGAGCTTGACAGCCTTGGCTCCAAGCTGCCTCCCAACCCCCGATCCGTCTAGGACACCGATTGGCTCAAAATGATGGTATACTTTTGGGTCTCAAACTCACCTTAAGTTCAACAAATGATACTAAGGACTTTCGATAGGTACAAGCGGTCGCTATGGCCAGACTGACGCGACTCTACACTTATCCCCTCCTCGAAACCGATTGCTTCAACATCACCCTCGTCCACTTCGACGAGATGGGAACGACGGAATCAATGGGATCAACCTGGCCAAGATGGGCCAAATTCGAGGATTTCCTCGAAGTCGTTGAAAATAGGTTCTACGAGCAGGTAGCATCGCCCCACGACTGGCTAGAAACCGAGAGATGGTATCTCAGTATTATCAACGACGTCATCGAAAACAGTGCGAACCTGAGGCAAAAGGCCTTGGCGAGAACCTACCAGGAATGGTTCACGGAGCTTGGCAAGAAGAAGCACATGTGGAGATGCAAAGTCTTTGATGCTGGCGTGCCAGTACTCAGTCCCGACAATTAGGGGCATGCGACTGAGCTGAGCAATGATGGTATCTTTCAAGGCATTCTGCAGAATATTCAGTGCGGAGGCAAGGTGGTCGCGATGGCAAAAGTAAGCATAACTCATCGGCCACAAACTCATCAACTAATTAGCTGCAGGCTTGGGAGCTGCGACTGATGAAAGAGCTGCCTCGGCTTCGGATACAATATGATCCCTCGCCAACTCTTTTTGGGCAGATGTCGGACGAGGTGGCCGACTTCATCGCGGCACAGGTGCAGAAAGAAATGGCCGATAATGATGAAGTGAAGGAAGACGACTCGCAGTAACCTACGAGGATCTGATGGCACAGAGGCAACCTCTTGTTCCCGCCTGTAGGCTGCTTCATGCCCAAGCAGTGACTTCTGTTCGGTTGACAATGCAAGACTGTCCGCTTGACTTTTGGTTTTCCCATCATTGTCGTATCAGTGTTGCGGTGGTCTCTTGCTGTGGGTTGTGTTGGCTGTTCCAACGGCCGGCGTCACGACTATTGAAGAGTAAATTATCCAGCTTTGCTAAGTGCTATAACGTACCAATGCCTACCTGCTGTGCCATGCTATGTGTTCTTGGTTGTTTCTGTTGGATAAAGCGTCATACGAAAATGTTGTCTACATTGCCCGCTATGGTCTGGTCTGGGGACGCTGAAGGAAGGAGCTCCGTGACTTGCCTGGCTTTTCCATGTCGTACCTAAGGTATCCTACAACTGTTGATCGCGTGTCATATTCTTTCCCTACTTTTTTCTTCTTCACCCTTCACGATTCACGGCATCCTTGTACTTTCCAGTCACCCTCGTCTCATCTCGATTGCCTCATACGAAAAACTGTCAGGATGTGTGGTTGCTGGCCGTTCTCGGGTGCCCATTACGACAATGAGGACCCTCCTCACATATATCGCTATGTCTGGGATGGCCAGAAGTATGTAATGGAGATGGTAAGTGTATTGTTTGCTGGGTGATCACACTTTTCTTGAGTCTCAAAGCAAGTTTCTGCCCCCATCCCCAGTCTCTTGTTTTCCTCGTATCCCAGTTGCATGCACAGCTTTGCCTGTGTTGGAGGAACCTGTACAAGCCGCAGAGGCCTGAGTAGGTCAAGCCGCGATAGGCTTCAATGCGGCTGAGTGAAGGGGCCTTTAAATATCTGGCGATGGAGCCAATGCCTCCTCACTCTTTCCTTTCCTCACCCATCCTTCCAAAAAAAAAACCCCATCTTGATCCCATTCACCCTTACTGGAGATGAGGTGAACAAGGCCATCTCACCTGGCCTCCACCAACAAAGCCAGCCTGATTCCGGAATATTCTCCTCAAATTTCAAGTCCGCCAAGGAGGATCAAATCAACGAAGATTTGGGAGACGCAAAAAAATCCAGTTCGCTACTCCTCGATACTACGAAACGTCGCCTACCAGATCTGAAGATGAAATCGCCCAAGGTCAAGACGAGTGCCAAGAACACTTCTGGACCACGTCAGGTTCACTTCAAGGAGAGCACCAGCAGCTCAGGTGGCTCCTTCCCCGTCACTCACGGACCCGAAGCTTCGACCACTCCTGCTCCTGCCTTTAGCAACCACGAAGAAGAGCCCCAGGCTAGCAACGTTTTCGTCCACACATCTACCAATCCTTCCGCGTCGGTCAACTTTGGCTACAGCTTCTCTCCTACAACACCCTTTGGCCAGGTACCTCAACCCAACTACGGCCCTTTCATCCCTTCCACCGCGACTCATCCCGCCTTCACTACCGAAGCAACATCTTTCGCACCTTTCGGCAAATTCAATCCACTCGGATTGCAAGCTCCTACCTACGTCACCATGGCCGACTACCAGAACGTCGCCCCGCCTCCCGGTGGCCTTCACTTCCAGCCCCCCGTTCCCGACACCACCTACGGCGCCATGCAGCACGTATACGTGCCTCGCTTCGACAACAGCGCCCCTCCTCCTGGCTATGCCTACCATGTCGGTCTTCCTGAATTCCAGGTTCTTTCTCTTACTCCTGTCCATGTCGCGCCGAAGCCCACTTCCATGTTGCTCAGCGCACCCCTCGTCGTTTATTACTATGCAAGTTATCAATAACTCACGTTACACTCTTGGAGCTGGCGTCCTGAATCAAGTGGTTTGGCAACGGTCAATCCCATCTTTCGTCGTGCTTTTGATGCTCGTTTTGAGCATGTATCCGGGAAAGAGCCTACGCTGACTTTGCTTTTGTAGCAGCCGCCTCCCAATAACGTCACCTACATCGGCCAGGCGCCTCCCCCCAACCCGGCCATGATGTTCGCCCAGCAGCCGGTCATGCAGCCTGCTATGGCGGTTCAGAACCCGCCCGTCATGCTTCAGGCCCCTCCTCCCGTCATGAACGGCGGCCCTGTCTTTCAGGGACCCCCTCCCCCCATGGGCATGAGCATGGCTCCCATGATGGGCGGCGGCGGTGTTCCCGTCTTTGCAGGTAATGCCGGTCTTCCTCCTGATGTCACCGGGTTCGGCAAGACGGCTGGTGAGGTTGCCATGGAGCAGGCTCAGTTCGCCTACTCGAACGGCCTCTTTGAGCCTCAGGACTTCAAGCCTGCCGATGACGACCCGTCTCGTTATTATCCTGTTCGAGAGGTTGACGGTAATTGGACCCAGCGCAACCGTTTCACTATTGATAACCTCGGCGACTGCCGTTGGTATGTCACCAATGAGGGCTACTTTTACGCCGTCCGTTTGCCCAACTAGGGCAATCGTCACCGGTGAGCAAATGTGTCACGGTCCTTCGCAACATTATCTGACTCCTCTCGCAGACAATCGGCATCAATGATCACCGAGATCCTGACAGAAGATTTTGCGTGAGAGTTGCTCGTAAGTTCCTGACTTGGGACCCAAGAATAACGCCGTTGCTGACAGCGATAGGTTGCCGAGAACAGGTTGGGGTATTGGATGACGGGGGAGATAGGATGAAATGGCTTTTTTCTTATGTACATGGTTTTCCATGGTTTTCGAATACGTTGGGACAAGGACCTTCCATCACAAGAGGACCCGAGGGCTAGCTTCGGATGGTAGGACGCAAACTGACATCTCTGCCCACCTGGTCGTTCAGACCTTTTGGTCAAGATTCAGCTTCCGTCAGCGAACTGCCTCAAGAAGACAAATAGCACCCCAAAAGCAATCAGAGATATTATCAGATAACGATTAAAGGAATGTGAACATGAAAATCAGCTCGGCTTGAGCAAGCGACTCTTCGAGATATGTGATCCAAGAGTGAATAACAAGGACGAGAAGCCAGCGTAGAACCAGTTACAGCTACGGCGGCGATGGCGGGGACTGCGATGATGATCAACAACGCATTTTACGCGACGACAACGTTTACGAGGAGAAAAAAAGAAGTGGAATGGAACACGCGGTGTGGTGATTGCTCGAGTTGGAAATAGAGAAGACTGGTTCAACAGAGCTTCGTGCTCGAACAGTGTGACAACAGATAAATTACGAAAACCTTCACTCTGGCTCTAAAGGTTCCGTACTCAAAGAACGCTGCCTGGAATTCACTCTTGTCTTGTACACTTCGCCGAAGCGTGGCGTATCCGGCTCAAGATCAGCAGTCGAGGAGGCTAAACTGATCGAGCTATGGCAAAAGACAACGGGACGGTTGTTTCAAAGCAAGAAAAGACGACCAGGCGCGGCAGACTTGCCTGCGCCACAAATTACCTCTTGATCTGACTGCAATTGGCAATAGAATGTCAATGGAGACTCTGTAGCCTGTGGATCAATGCAGATTTGGCCATGTCTGGCATAACATGTTGACTTCAAAGACCAAGAGCTGCGCCGCCGATTACGACGGCATCCCAATTATAGATGAAGGATGATGGGAAAATGAAGTTGTGGAAGAACAGAACGAAAAAAAATTCGCCCAGCCGCGAAAATAAGCGGTGCGCCTTCTGCCCTGCACTGACCAGATGAGTGGACCCCACTGTGTTTGCCCTGTGAACCTGAGTGATCAGCTCAATTCCAGGTTGTCATGTGGTCATCTAAGGTATTGCGATGTTGGTGGCACCCCACACCGTGCGTCTTTAATCTAATAAAACACAGTGCATCGGGCAGGCACCTCAGAGTGGTGTTTGCTCCTGCAAGACCTGCTCCCCACAGGAAGGTCGCGTGCTGCCTTTCCAAAAGGGGTCTCCCGCGAAAGGGATCACAGGAGGGTATCTTCGCTTCCTGGCTTCTCATCTTCGGTTTCCCACCTCGCCGACTCCCAATGATGCAGGAGCTGATGGCGATTCATATTGTTATTGACTAGCCCCCCTCCCGCTAGTCGTTGCCAATGCCCCCGCCGAAGGCAGAGCGCATCCCTTCCTCCTAAGAGCCTTTCCCCCGATCCTCTGGGCTGACCTGCGGAGGAATGAGATCCCAAGAACATGGCTGGGTCTCTTTCCGTAGCGGACTCTTGGCAGCGCCAGCCCTGTCATCCGCCCGTTTCTTGGCTCCTGTAGCGCATGTCTTTCTGGCATTATAAGGGAAATGGCAGCCGCGGCCTCGCATGCGCACGCGTCTTGGGGAGTAGCTCATCACTTTGATCCTTCCAATCGCTCTTCTATTGCGGCCACTCTGCGTCGCTCTCCAGGGAAGAGACAACAAATCGCGCGTATCACGTTCCTACGTCGTTCCTCAGCAGCGCCGCCACAGCACAGCAGCGAACGAGCGGACCGGGGACCCCTTCTTCGACACTAGGCGGAAGAGAATGCCGTTTCCCGCCGACGACAACCACCGCCGCCGCCGCCGCCACCAGTCGATTCAGGTTGCGCTTGATTCCCGTCTCCCTCCCCTAGCCCCCGATGCTTCGCATCCAGAAGCTCGCTTCCTCCGCAGGGAGCTCGCCGCTTCTCCTACAGATCCTCCCTCGAATATCACTCGTCGTTTTGATCTTTTGCGTCGTCTATCAGTATTTTGTATTCGGTGCGCTTTCTGCCGTACCCACGGCGTCCCCACTTCCAGGCTCCCAGACATCGATGCGGGCTAACCCAGATATCAGGTCAACATGATCCCTACAGATGTAACAGTCTGCTCTCAGGTGGTAGATGGCGCTCTAGTGAGGAATCGACTCTGCCGAAGGATGTCTTCAAGAAATGGGAGCCCGAAGACTGTCGGATGCGAGAAATGTCCCGTGAGGATGTCTCGAGCTGCTTTAAAGACCGTCGTCTGGTCATAGTGGGCGACTCGATCATGCGCCAAATCTATTTTGCCGCGATGACCCGACTTGACCATCGTGTTGCTGAGACAGCTATCCTCGACTTTGCAGTCTCGGAGGACAAGCATCGCAATCTTACCAAGGAAGTAGAGGGCGTCAAACTTGAGTTTATCTGGGACCCATGGCTGAACTCCACCGACCTACTCAGCCAATTGGCTCAATTCCGGGAACGTCCTGGCTCTGCGGACTACGAAAAACTCGTCCGAAAGGAGGGAAAAGATTCGCCCGCCCTCATCGTCGCCGGCAATCCGGGTCTTTGGGCCGCTCGTCAGGGCGGTGATCGATACTTGGAGCTCTTCAGAGAAGGCATCAACAACCTTATGCCGTACCTGCACAGCGACTTCGACCACTTGGTAGTATTGCCCAAGAGCAGATCTCAGTCGGCTTTCGAGGAGCTCTACAACCATGTACTTGTGGCGCCAGTCCCCATTCCGGCCTATGACAAGCTCCTGGCCTCCCGGTCCAAGACAATCACGCCGACGAAGATCGACGCCATGAACTGGAACTTGGATCAATTTCAATCAGCTAAACGCTCCCACGTC
Organism: Colletotrichum neosansevieriae; assembly: GCA_036785495.1. Lineage (NCBI taxonomy): Eukaryota > Fungi > Ascomycota > Sordariomycetes > Glomerellales > Glomerellaceae > Colletotrichum > Colletotrichum neosansevieriae. Next base: position 194,758 of record JAVHLV010000074.1, on the reverse strand, counting down.
ATCCGGAGCTATAACGCCATGTTGGACAGCCATGACGATGCTCTTCTTGGCGATGGACTTCACCCTGTAGACATTGTGGCTGAGAGGAAGCTCGATGTGGTCTTGAACGCGCATTGCAACGCTGGGCTGGTCAGGAATGGGTACGCTAACCAGATCACTTGCTGCGCTCCTTATCCTTCTCTGTCAAGGATCCAGGTGCTGCTACTTGGGCTCAGCATTTTGGCCCTGCCTGTTCTATTCCTTGACAGAAGACAAGAAGCTTTCTCCTCTGCAGGAACGTCTCAAGTCATAGAAGTACTGGCTGCGGTAGCAACATTGGTCGCTGTCGCAGTCTACTGCTTGCTCGCTGATCGAACGCACCTCCTCATCAAGCAAGACAAGCATTTCGATGTACCAGACTTCGTCTTGCCGGTCGTCGGCTTGGCAATTATGGCAGCACTTTCCCTTCGGTCGAGACCACCTACGCTGCCTTCATCGAGAGGTCTTTCAGCGACCTCATTTTTGTCCCGAGAACAGACCGATGAATGGAAGGGCTGGATGCAAGCCTTCACTCTTTTGTACAACTACCACGCAGCCTCCGAGTCTCTGGCCATGTATAAGGTACACAAATTCCTGGTCACGACTTACATCTTCCTGTCCTGTTACGGTCATACAATCTACTTTCTGCGAACGGAGGACTTCTCGCTGCGAAGAGTAACATACGTGCTGGTCCGCCTCAACTTCCTCAGTTGCATTCTCGGTCTTGCAACGTCCAGTGAATGGATCATCTACTCGGCGCCACTGATGACCTTCTGGTTCGGCGTAACGTACGCGACCTTGACTTGCTTCAGGAGTTTCAACAACAACCCGATGGCTCTTTTCCTCAAAATCGTAGCTTTTTCTACGTGCACAAACTTTCTAATACGAAGCACTCACCTTCCAGAGACAATTCTGCGAATCCTCAAGTCCACTAGCGGCATCTACTGGAATGTGGACATTTTACGCGCACACTTCGACCTCGATCGATTTGTCCCATATTTCGGTATACTCACTGCAGCTGCCGTCCACAGAGTTTCAGTCCTTCGACACCGTCAACACGGCATCAACGCTCGTGCGCCGTTCGAAAGAGTCAACGACGCTTTTGATCGTGGACTTCTCGAAGTTGTATATCCCGAACGAGATGCGATACCGGTGCAACCGATAATGATCTTCTTCGCCGTCGCATACCTCGTCGTCTTCATCATCCTAGCTTTTGCAGCTCAAGTTTACCGAAACAACGACTCTTACAACACATTCCATCCCTACACCAGTCCTTGGTTTGTTCTTTCAGCGGTTGTCATCCGCAACTCCTTTCGAAGGTTGCGCGAACTCCACATCCCGCTTGCCGCGGCTCTGGGCCGCGTATCCCTCGAAACCTACGTCCTTCATCATCACATCTGGCTTGGGAGCGATGGTGCTGGTGTCTTGAGGATCGGGCGTCCAGGTTACCTTCCAAGGTCAGTTGAGGTTATGATCATCGCGGCTGTGTTCCTTTGGTCGTGCTCCAAAAGTCACAGCGCTACTAAGCGCATTGCTTGCACCTTGACAGGCACGGAACAACTGCAGGAATCGGGAGAACTTACATTGGGTCGACCCGTTAAGGACGGTAAGAAGAGTCCTGTTCCGTGGCAGACCGAAGTGGCGGGAGGGAAGGCCGCAGCGGTGACTAATATCAACGGCGCGACTGTGTCTAAGAGCACATTGAAGATTCGTGTTGTTGGGTTACTGGCGACGCTTTGGCTAGGAAACGCAATTTACGGAAGTTGACGAGAGATGCCATGACGACAACAAGGCTGGAACTGTGATACTCAGACTCCAGCTCTACATACGACAGTAGACTTATTAATACCAATAATGCTTACAGACGAGGTCACAAGCTACGAAATCATGGTTGATACACTATCCCTGCAAAGTCGTCTGTTGCATTGTGCAGCTGCGCTACTAAACGCGGACAGGGGTCAGGGCCTCCTCACATTGATGTTTCGGGAGTGCTCCATCTGCCCACAGTCGAACCGCAATCGATGCCGAAGAAAACAAGCTTCAACTTTTTGTTGGCCGAGCTATCAGCGGCTGAAGCGGAACAGCATCGTCTTGTGTCCATGTCTTGGCATACTGGCTTGAGCTTAACTCTAAATGATTTTTATTTTTTCCCGACGGTGTTTGCACCCTCGATGAGCTGGCCGCATCACTGTGAAAAGCCTGTCATGAAAAAGCGGCTGATTACGTTCCTCCCCCAGACCCTTATATTGATTCACCTTTTCCCCTTGACAATCGTCATTTCGAGCCTGAATCGACTATGATGCGCACTGATTGTCACCGGCATCGGGCGGGCGGGGTTGAAAGGCTTGCCGACTGCTTACTCGACCACCTGGTAAAGAAACAGCATGGATGAGGCTCTTCCGCCCTCCCATTTCGTATGGGTCGCGACTGCGCCCGGGGTCTATCAACTAATAATATGATTGGTTGCGCAGTCCCGAAACTCGTCCTGTCGTCGACGGGATGATGGCCCCGTTGACAGATACCTTACGCTGTCTACGGTTGAGACGGCACGTCAGTGCCTGTCGAGGTTGGATGGCAGCAGAAGCATACTTCGGCAACCAGCTTTGGAGCCCTCTTTTCCCCCTCTCTGAAGTGCTTGTCTCCTTTGTCTCACCACTCAATATTTCCCTTTACATATTGAATTCCCCTCTTTAATCATGCCGCGCCGTGTGCTTCAACCTCCGAAGGCCGGGGCCAGGGGTGGTGATGATCCCATGTCTACCAGATCGTCCGTCTGCCCACTGCGAGTCGTTCGCTTTGCCCAGACATCTCGTGGTGGATGACGGAAAACGCAGCTCCCGGCGGCAGGAGGGATTCATCGACAGAGGGCAGATTTGGTATGGATGTTGTTGGCGACGAAATTTCATACTTAAAGGATGAGCCGCCAGATTTACTAACCCCTCGCGGTTGATTATTAACGATAATACGATTTGCTTCGCAGGAGTAGATGTGTTGGCCTCGCGAAAGCTTCCCGTACCCGTTAATTTCTCTCAGTTAAGCCCAAGAGGCCGCCTAATACACTTCCTTCATACCATTCTGTTCATAAGCACTTCGTAGTGGGCTGTGCTTGCCATCTTACTCTTCGTTGCTCTTAAAGTCTAATATCTTGTATGGCCGAACTGTAAACACGCAACTGAAATATTTCCTCGCCGGCCTTGCGGTATGCAGCTCACTAGTTGCTGCTGGTAAGTCTCGTTGCTCGAATTTACTGCCGCTCTTCTGAGGAAGAAGACTGACTTACATGAACAGCACCTGCGCAAGACGCAAAAGCCGCCGCAGACAAGGGCGCGGCAAAGCAGGATCGGAATCAAGACCAAAACAAGAACGGCGGGAAGAATAATGGAAAGAATAACGACAAGAATAACAACAAAAACAACGGCAACGTGACGATCGTCCAGAACATCATCAAGCCCAACATCATCGTCGTCCAGGAAAACCTCGACAAGATCAACCAGCTGCAGCGCCAGAATGAGAGAGCACTGGCAGCTCTGGTACAATCGCAGCTTGCTCTCGCAACGCAGCTGCAGACTGTCAAGGACAACATCCGGATAAATCACTTCAAGCCACAATTTCCTCAAGCGGTAAGTCCCCGAACCGCCCATGGACGAGTCTCATGTGCCGCATACTGAGACTGCAAACAGAAGACAATCATCGTTACCGTCACTGGGCTTGTTGATAACCGCGCTGGAGGCTAGCAGAACAAGCGATACCTCGTTAACTAGCTCCTCGCTGACAATGGTTAACCTGGCAAGCAAGCTTTGCTAATGGTCAACGACCCGACGCTGATGGAGATTTCTACGCAGCAGGCAGCTTCCGCGCAATCCGACACCTTTGGAGCTGCTTGTGCTGCGCTTGACACAGCCCCTGACGAGGCAGCATACAATACCGACGACAGCGTCAACGCCGCCAGTGTCCCAGGAGCAGATGACACTGATCCCACCCTCAAACTGGCAGCATTCAATCAGTTGGCTCCGTTCGGACAGGTCGGTCAGAGCATCATCCTCCCCGCTGGAACTCAGGCTCCTCAGCTGAGCCTTTCGATCGCGGATCCGGCTGCCATCATCCTGCCGAACCAGCAGGGCCTCTTCCTCGAGAACGCGGCCACTTTCTTGTCAGATTGTGCTTTATCGGCTGCTAACGCCGCCCACGGGAACCCAGCGCTTGCTGGTGCCGCAGCAACCATATTCTCCTCATTCCAGCAGATCGCCGCCGCGCAACTCGCAGGTCTGTCAGGGCTGGGGGTCTTCAACAACTCGGGACAGACTGGACAGCCATTGGGTGCCATCGCCGTCGGAGCGAATCAGGGACAGCCTCCAGCAGCAGCTCCCCCGGCCACCGCTCCCCCACCGGTCGCAGCTGCACCTTCAGCTCAAGTCGCGACGCCGCCCGAGGGACAAGCTGGGCAACCACTCGGTGCCATCGCCGTCGGTGCAAACCAAGTACAACCCGCAAGCCAGCCTGCTGCCGTAGTACCACCTCCAGCAAATGAGCTACCATAGTTGACGGGGCGAGTCAGGCTCAACCAACAGCCCCAGCGCCTCCGCCGCAGGGTAGCGCTGGATCCGGTGTTGTTAATGTTGGATCAAGTCCAGGAGGTGTACAACCTGCTGCTCAACCGCCTACAGCAAACCAGGCACAGCCAGCAAGTCCACCAGAAGCGGGCCAATAAGTGGGACTCCGGCTCCGACTCCGGCTCCGGTTGCGGCTCTTGTCCCGCCTGCCGCGGTAGTTGATGGGGCTACTCAGGCGCAACCTGCGCCGGCGGCATGAAATGAGAGTGTAAATGGATCACAGAATAGGGAGTGGGGGGAATAAGGGGTGGAATTGTTCTTGAAACGAAACACAAGAATCGGTGAGGAAAAGGAACCTACAACGCCAAGGGAAGCCAAAAACAAGCAATGCTTGGATATCTGGATTTGGAGGCTGAACCCTCGATTGGCGCTCACGAAAAGCGGACCCAGCAAACTCATTGATGTTAAGTAAAACTAAGTGAAATCGAGACGTTGATCTACCTTAGTAGAGTACCGAGAATAGACTTTATGTGTGTTCGCACAAGCAATGAGGCAATTTTGTCAATACCTTGTTTCCTATGTGCATCAAGGCTTGTAACACCACTACCAATCATAGTAGCCTTCAAGAGACACTTCTGTCAAGCTTATCGCTAGCAGCAATGACGGCGAGAACAGCTTTTACTTACGATAGCGGCGAAATCGACGGGCTTGAGCTTGACTCCGGTGGTGCCTAATCTGTTTCGCTGGAAGTGATGGGCCGGTATCATTTCGACCTAGGTTCGAAGTTGCTCTCATGGCCCTGCAACAAACACCTACGTTGCTATTGCAAGTCGGGTCCAGAGTGGCGGAGTTCCCCTGGTTGAGGACAGAAGAGGCAGAGCACCCAATCATGTCCGACTCAATCGACGGCCCCAGTTTTACTCAGTGGGGTTTCAGGGCGGGGACCAACCACACTCGACCAAAATTTCGCCTTTTTTCGGGGGGTGCAGGACGGCACAAAAAGCACGTGACCCTACCCTACCTTCCCACGCAGAAAAATTCCCAACCCCAGCGCAAGCACTCTACCACATTGACTTGTAACCCGATTCCGTCGTCAACCATCAACAACCCGACACCTAGGAGCAACCATCTCGACAGTTGCCCAGCATGTCGCTCGTCTCGGGGGAGAAGAGTTCGTTACCACCATTACCGTCACGCGAATGGAGGACACCGATGTGCTAATATTCTCGTCGCAGCGAACTTCCAGTTCATCCTCCGTCTTCTGAGTACGTTCTTTCCCCTCCCAACCAACCCGACCGACGACAATCCTATCCTATGCCGATCGATAGCGGAGAAAGAATGAGGGGCTAATTCGTGTGTCGCAGACACCAACGTTCGTGGTCAGGAGAAGGTCATGTACGCCCTCACCAAGATTGGTGGTGTCGGTCGTCGTTACTCCAACATTGTGTGCAAGAAGGCCGATGGTACGTTTTTTTCTGACGAATCTCCCCATAAACCGACGCGAGAAGCATCATCGAACGATTCCCATTACCGAGTCAGTTTGCTGACCTTTTTTTCTCCTACAGTCGACCTGAACAAGCGCGCCGGTGAGCTCACCTCGGAAGAGCTCGAGCGTATCGTCACCATCATCCAGAACCCCACCCAGTACAAGATCCCCGGCTGGTTCCTCAACAGACAGCGCGACATTGTCGACGGCAAGGACAGCCAGATCCTCGCCAACGGTGTCGCCTCCAAGCTCCGCGACGATCTCGAGCGTCTCAAGAAGATCCGCGCCCACCGTGGTCTCCGTCACTACTGGGGCCTCCGTGTCCGTGGTCAGCACACCAAGACCACCGGCCGCCGCGGCCGTACCGTCGGTGTCTCCAAGAAGAAGGGTGGTTAAGCGTGACGCTCCGCGAAAGGGTTTTGAGAGTTGGGCGTGTTGGGACAGGACAACATTTTACAGGCGTCGTGTATCGGCTTGGTTTTTCTCTGTCTCCCTCATCACATCCAATCTGCATACGACGATGAATTCTCGGGGGATTGCTATTCTACTGCACAGGATGGTGGTGGCAAATCCCTAGATAACGAAACGGAAAGAGTCCCATCATACCAACAAAACAAAGCTAAAAATGTTCAATTTGGGGGCTTTCTTCCGTGTGATGTGACTGAGGTCGGTGTCTGAAAATGGGAATTTCCTTTTTGCTGCCAATTACGATCCTGTGAACGTGGTATCTAACTGAACGCAAACGTAATCCGCATCTACCAGGCCCGGTGGGACTCAGTGACATATCAGTGCTTGTTATTTCGAGGGGCCACAAACATGTGCGTCCTCGAAGCGAGCGGGCAGAGCTGTCTCGTGGATATCGCTTTGCTACCCGGCTCAGACCAAGTTTGACACTAATTGCCACATAGCTTTGCAAGATACCTATCCTGCGGGTTCCCTCAAGCCTCCGCAGGCTACCTTGTTGAAGAAGCTCTCATCCTATCGCGTGCTATGCTTTTCTTCCTGGGGCACCATGCCATCCGGGGTGTCGCTGGAGAATTGTCATCGAGACACGGTTCGTCCTGCGCGGCGAAGTCGTAATCTTCAAACCGTGACATCTGGGTGCAACCCAACATCTGCTCAGAGACACTGGTGCTGAATTTGAACCATACCATTAAAGATAGCCAACCCTCGGTCTAACGGGGTATCGTACTACACATATCCTCCATCCTCATCCACCCGCACAGAGCCAACATATCATGCTCCTAATCCTCGTGAATAACAGCCATATCCAACACCTCAACCCTTCCCATCCCCCTCGTCTCTCCCGAGATGAAGTCACTCAACCCTTTGAACGCGCCGGGCTCGACAAACCCGACGACCTCCCACTCGCTGCCCAGCACATCCTGACTCTCAACCTGCTCGACGAACCCCAAGATCCGATCCTTCACCGTCCGCGGGGCCGCCTTCTGACCTCCCTCCTCTCCTCCACCGTCGCCTCCTCCTCCGCCCTTGGGCGCCTTGGCGACCTGCTTCAGCACGCTCGTCGCACACGTCACCCTCAACCTCATTCTCGCCCTTTGCACGGGGATGGGCTGCGCCGCAATCAGAGCCTTCATGGCCTCCAACGCCTGACTCTTGGCAGACTTGGTCGTCACCACGCCCGTCCACTGGTGCGCGTTCTTCTCCCTAGGCTTCGCCTCGCCCTCCTCGCCGCCCGCCGGCGAGCCGCTCCCGCTCGGCACGTTGCTGCTGCTGTTTCCGGCCCCCTTCTTCCCACCGCCGCCGCCTTCCTCGCCGTGCGCCGCGGACGACAGCATATCCAGCGCCTTCTCGATCATGCCCGTGGTGTACACCCTCTTGGTCCTGGGGTCCACGAGCCTGCTCGCGACGATGCCGACGACCTCGTTGTGCACGCGTTCGAGCTGTTCCGCGCGCTCCTTGCCACCGACCTGCATCTCGCCCTTTTTCAGAATCTCGAGCACTATGTCGTCCGTACTCTTGCCCTTGCCAAACGCCTTCTCGAGGTCCTCCTTGGGCGCCGTCTGGCCCTTTGACACGTTCAGAAACACGTTTGGGATCTGGAGCACGTTGTCGAGGTCCTTTTCGATGCCCGACCGCCACTCCGTCACCTTGTTCTTGTAGCACGCGATCTCGAACCGCTTCTTGCCCTTCTTGAGCCGCACCATCGACACGTTGGTCAGCTTGATCTGGTTCGACGGCTGGTTGATCCGCGACGACATCGTGGGCGAGAGACGGCGGCGTTCGTGTGGGTACTGCTGCGGCGGTTTCTCGGTACCGTAAACGTAGGAGGATTGTTTGAGAGACTACGTCTTGTTTTTTTTTTGGTGGGGGGGTTGGTTTGCCAGGAGTTGATACTGCGACAATCGTAGAGGAAAGGCATGCGCATCTATCGTTATTTACTGGAGATCGACGCCAGAAAAGTTTTGGCGGGGTAGTAAGTTGCACAGGGCCGTAAGGAGGGGCAGTGGGCGGTGAAATACCTGTAAGCTGGCGGGCAGGCGGGCAGCTCTGACGTTGTTTTGCGGGTACGAACATGCAGCGGCTAGGTAGGAAATGCGCCGTGACGGGCAGTGACTCATCTAATAACTTCACAGGTTTACACAACGCATCTCTCTGCTCCGTCGTACTCTGGATAAGCTTTACGTGTAAAGAGTCATATTTCATAATCTAACAGTGTAACCAGATTCTACTGCGCCGGGCTGACACCAGCTAGCATCGATAAACAAGACAACTGGGTCTCTGGTATTAGCATACTCCAACAACCCAGTTTACCCAGAATTAAGTCAAGCGATCACTGTAGTCGTTCCTTGACACAAACCATTCTTGCGTTTCATATAAATTCGTCACTGTGGTCGTGCTTAAGCGGTCCACTCACCGCCCAGCCAGCGGTTGAAAAAGTCGGAGGAAGCCTCGGGCTGATCCATGGGCACCATGTGTCCAGCGCCATAGAGCTGCATGAAGGTGAAGTTGCCGCTGGACTTGACTTTGCCATACTCCTTCTCGTCCTTGCTGACGTGGAGACCCTTGACCTCAGCCTTGTTGAAGGACTTCTGGCCAGGCCATTCGAGAGCCTCGGTCCAAGCACGGTTGCCGAGCCAGTTGCAGATGTAGTCAGCGTCACCGGCATAGATGAGAACGGGGATCTTCTCGAGCAACTTGGGAACAACGCGGTGGAAGGGCTGGAACCAGTCACCGGCGAAGAGGAAGTTGCGGTTAATGTCAAAGTTGCAGCTGTCGTAGCTGTCGACCTCTGCACCGAGGGCCTCCTTAACAGAGTCTTGGTTCAAGTACTCGCTGATCCAGCCCATTTGAGAGTAGCATAGGTTGCTGCTGTCCTCGCACTTGCCACGAATGTCGTAGACGTTCTGCCCGGTGCGCTGGTAGGGGCCGATAAGGGCATTGTTGCAATAGATGCTGGCAGGCACGCAAGACCAGACACTGCCGGAGTCATAGCAGTTCTTGATCAGGCTCTGGCAACGGGGAAGAGCATTGTCCATGGCCTGGCACTCGCCCTGGTCGAGAACAGCGGGATAGCCACCCTCACCGCAAGCCATGGGGCGGTAGTAGCCATACTGGGTCCAGCCATCAGTAAGACCGTTGCCAATCAGAACACTCTTGAGGTTGATGTTGCGGTCCTCGTGTGAGAGGATCTCGGAGGCGAAAATGGGGATGTAGTGGCCAGCGTACGACTCGCCAGCAATGTGGAAGTCCTGCTTGGCGTATTCAGGGAATTGGTGGAAGAAGAGGGAAAGCAGGGCGTAGACGTCCTTGCCGGCGGCGACCGTGTTGGAAACGGAAGAGCCAGAGTAGGAGTAGCCGACATTGACGGGCTGGTCAAGGAAGATAACGGAAGCGTTGTTGTTCCACGACCACTCGTTGTTGACAACCTCGATCTTCTTGTTGATAGAGGCAGGGCCGAGCTCCGCGAAAAGACCGGTCAAAGAGGAGCAGCCCGGGCCGCCGTTGAGCCACAAGACGACGGGATCGTTCTTGGGGTCGTTACGAGACTCGAAGAACCCTACGAAGCTGTTAGTCGTGGAATAAGATAGCGCGAAGCTCCAGATGATGATCGCTTACAGTAGAAGAGATGCTTGTCGTTCTCCTCGTCATCGAGGTAGCCGCTGTACTGCTTCACCTTGTCGACACCGAGGGAAGAGGGATCAACCTTCTTAGCGCGCAGGTTGAAGTTCTTGAGAGGACCGCCAACCTTGCGGTGCTTCTCGCCGTTCTTCTCAACCCACATGCTCTCGAGGTCGGCGCCCTTTACAACATGATCCCAGTGCTTATCGGCCTTGCGAGTATGAGGCTTGGGCTTGGACGGCAAGGCGTTCTTCTTGAAAGCCTCCACAGCGTCGGGGGCGAGTAGAGTGATCTCGTCCCAAACGGCCTTAGCCTCAGAGGTCATCTTGCCGAACTTGTCCTCGAAAGCAGACAGCCAGTTCTCGCCGGTAGTCTTGATGGAGTTGAAGGGGCTGTCGTTCCCACCAAGAACGTGCTGGTCCAGGGCGACCGCGGTGGAGGCGGCGCCGAGCACGAGGGCAGAGGTTGAGAACCTCATGATGGGCAGTCAATCAGCTGGAAGTAGCTATGATGGCTGTGTCAAGATGAGATGGATGAGAAATGGTTCTGAAGACAATTGGTGGACGAGTAGATGAGAATGATGATGAAGACAGAGGGGATGGTGTGGAAGGGAAGTTAAGAGAGTTTGAGAGGAGGAGCTCGGAGTAAGTATGGCAATCGGGTCTCAGGCAGGAAGCTCGCGGACGTAATGAAACATGGATTGCGAAGGTGGGCCGGGTTGACTGGGTGCTTTCGCTGGGGACCGTGGAGGAATCCCTTACCGCAGACCGCAGACCGCAGACCGCAGCAACGCGCATGGCAGCTTGTCACTCGTTGCTATCGGCTGGGGTGTGCTGGCCGCAGGGCCTGCTGTCGCAGCGGCCGTGACAGTGATCTCAGCAAACAGCTCCAGCAATGGGATGCACTGTTGGTCTGTTGCTGTGGGGAGCTCCAGCTTGGAAGCTGAGCAACGACTGGCTCGTGTGCCAACCTAGACCCGAGGGTTGGCCAAACGATAGGTAGGAACCTTTTTAGTCGTCCACTTGATCCCCGGCGCCTCAGACGCTGAAACAAACTAGGGCACCTCCCTCCTTCAGGAGATATATATTATTATAAGTATATATTTTAGTAAAACTTTATGCTACTAACCTAGCTTTTAAATAGCTTAGTACTACTATCTTTCTCTACTACTTTTATCTTTTTAGTTATAATAAAGCTACTTAATAATACTTTATACTTTTATAAAGTACTTATAGTAAGTTATTATATTTTTAAAGGCTTTAAAGTAAATAAATTTTCTATACTCTTTTTATCTTATTTTATATTAAATTTTATAAAACACCTTTTAAGTATATTAAGACTTTTATTAAATTTATTATATATTAATATAGAGTAGAGAGAGAGCAATTTATAGTATTATAATAATATTTAATACTTTTAAAAGTATAGAGATTAGAATAAATTTATCTCTTTATTATAATACTTTATTATATTTATATATCTTTTTAAATATTTATAGCTTTATAAATATAGTAAATATAATAAAATAAAATATATATTTAAATTTATATCTAAATTATATATTAAATAGTATACTCTCTTAGGTTACGTAATCGTTAATAACGTAATTAATAGCTTAAAAGGGAAATAATAAGTATAAATAAGTTAATATTAAAGTGTCTACCTTCTATGTAAAAGGGAGTATTCTAGAGAGGGAGAGGCGAGTTATTTATACTTAAGGCTTAGATTCTAGAGCCTTCTATAGCTGTGTAAGCTGCTTGCTAAGCTGCCCCACTTATTTCCTTATTTAGGTTATTTATTAAGTAATTTAGTAACCTAAAACCCTTTTAGGTTTAACCTTAACTTAGATAGTAAAAGCTAGCAGTTTCCACAGCTTTCTAGAGGCTTCTTCTAATAGTATATATAGTACTAATAGTACTGTAATACACTGTATTACGTAATCAACCTCTATTATATAGCCCCTATATTATTATGTATTTTTATTATAGGGTTTTATAGTATATCTCTTATATCCCCCCTTAAGGTATATATATTATATATAGCTTATTACTTAAGAGACTTTTATACTAGAAAACCTAATAGGAAAAAACTAGTATTATTATGATATTATTATTATTATGAGAATATATTATACTAGAAAAAACCTTATAGGAAAAATTCTAGTATTTATATTAGGGAAAACTAGATATATATATATTGATATATTATTTTAGAAGTTTATTAACTCTTTGAATATTAGAGTTTTTTGTATTTTTATTATACCTATTAATAGGTTTATTATAATCTGGTAAAAAACCCTTTTCTGATATATTGCAAGTATCTTTTATTAAGTGAAAAAGTATCTTTGCTAGTGGTTTAGTTAATATATCTGCTATATTATCTTTAGTATTAATATGATATAAGAATACGTTTTCAGCTATAATATTATCTCTTACAAAATGATATTTTATATTAATATGCTTGACTTTTTTATGAAATTCTGGGTTTTAAGCTAGCCTTTAAGCTGCTTTATTATCTATTAATATTTTAGGCTTATCTAAAGCCTTATAGCCTAGAACTTTATATATATAGTTATAGTTATTATATAAATATATAGCCTCTTTTATAGACTCTGTTAGAGCTATATATTTAGCTTTATAGATGTTTAAGGTAACTGTTTTTTGTTTAATGCTATTCCAGCTAATTATATTATATAGTCTAAAAGTAAAGATATAGCTAGTTATAGACTTTCTATTATCTAGATCTCTAGCCTAATTAGAGTCTGAAAATCTAATAATATTATTATTATTATATAGCTAGTTATTATTATAGTTATAATATAATCCTAAAATAGGATATTTATTTAAATAGCCCTATATCTTATCTAGGGCTATAAAGTGCTCTTTAGAAGGATTACTTATATATTAAGTATAGGTAATAATAGCTAGAGCTATATTAAGCCTAGTTTTTAAGGCTAAGTAAAGTAGAGCTCCTATTTGCTGTTGATATATAGTTATATCTTCTGGCTTAGCTATATCTATATTTTTATATAGCTTTATATTATTATTTATAGGTATTTCAGCTAGATATATATGTTTTTTATTATATTTATTAAGTATTTTCTCAGTATATTGGCTTTGATATATATATAAAGCCTTATTTTGACAGTCTATAGTTATTTCACAGCCTAGGAACTTACTAGGCACCCCTATAGGCTTTATTTTTATACTCTTTAATAAAGAGTTATATATATATTTAGTTATAGTATTATTTAGTGTAGCTATAAGCATATCGTCTATATAGCAGGCTATTAAAGCCTGCTTATTATTATTATTTAATATAAATAAGGCTTTATTATAAGGTGAAACCTTAAAGCCTATATTTAATAAGATAGACTGTAGGTGTTTATACTATAGTTATAGGCTTTGCTTTAAGCTATATAAGGCCTTTTTAAGCTTTAGTATATAGTTATTATTATAGGGTTTTATAGGGGAATTTATTAAATTCTAGCTTATTAGTATCTTTATTATAAATAAAACCAGTTAGCAGTTATATATATATCTCTTTATCTACCTCTATATAGATAAAGGTATTAGAGACGTTATACTGCTATATATCCTAGTTATTATATATACTATAATATAGTAGAAATCTATAACTTTTAGGCCTATAGGTAGTACTAAAGGTTTTAAGGTAATTAATACCTATATATTAATTAAAACCTTATACTACCCACCTAGCCTTATAGTATAGAATTTCCCCTTTTATATTAGTTTTTAAAGTATATACCTATCTACTACCTAATATATTTATATTATTATGTTTTGGTGGTTTAGGGATTATTTCCCACGTATTAATATTTTCTAGCTCTTTTATTTTAGCAAGTATTTCTTTAACCCACTTATCTTTATTTATATTAGTTATAGCTTGCTTATAGGTAGCAGGCTCTACTAAACTAGTAGTAGAGAGAATATAAGAAGCCTTTTTATTTGATTTGTTAATAGCGGATAATATATTAAGCCTTAGATAGTCTTCTATTAATAGAAGTAGCGCGCTATTATTAACCTAAGTATAGGCTTCTTTATTAATATTATGAGATTGGGGGATTTGTATTTCAATATTAGAGCTAGTATTGTTATTATTATTATTATTATTATTATTATTATTATTTAATATATCCTCTTGTGGGTTGATATTAAACTGAATAGAGCTATTTTCAGCTTAATTATATCTGCTATTATTATTATTAATTATTTGTGGACGATTTATAGTTATTAGTAGCTCTTTATTATTAGAGGATATAAAGGTATTTTTGAGGATTTCTATATCTCTAGACCATAGAGCCTTTTTAGATATTAGATCCTATATTCTATAGCTATTTTTGCTATAGTTTATTATAGCTCCCTTTTTTGCCCTTATATCTAGTTTCTTTAGATTAGGGTCTTTATTTTTATAATAGTATATACTACTCCATATTCTTATATTAGATATATCTGGCTTATAGCTATTCTTTAACTTATAAGGCGTTTTATAGCCTATAGAGCTATAGGGGGTTCTGTTATATAAATATAAGGCAGCTAAAAAGGCTTTACCCTATAAGTAGAGTAGTAAACCTGAATTATATAGTATAGTTTATACTTTATTTATAATAGTACGAATTATTTGTTTAACTATGCTATTAGGCTCATAGGTATAAGGAGGCTTTATATTATGAATAATACCCTAATAGATATATATGGCTTTTATTCGTTTATTATTAAATTCTAAGCCACTATCAGTATCAAATTCCTTAACCCGTTTATTATTATTATTATTGTTTAGTATATTTATAAATTCCTTAAAGGTAGCAGATACCTCTTTAGAATCTTTTATTTTTAGGAGATATTCCTATATATATCTAGTATATTTATCTATAAGTATTAAAAACCACTTATAGTTATTATAAGTAGGTGGTTTTATAGGTCCATATAGGTCTCCAGCTACTTTATCTAAGTAGCTATATTGTTTATTTGTAATATTATTATATTTTACCTTATTAGTTAACTTGCCTTTAAAGCAAGCTTTATAAGGTATTCTTTTATTAAGAAATGGTATATTAGTATTAGTTATAGCAGCTTTAGTTAGCTTTTATATAGCTTTATAGTTAGTATGACCTAGTCTTTTATGCTATAGTATATTATTATAGTAGGGCTTATTAAGTATAGCCTTATTATATGAGTTATCTTTAGTTATATTTATAGTATTATTATTATTATTATTATTTATATTAGTAGAGGGTATATTAAAGAAGTATAAGTTATTCTTCTTTTGCCCTATAGCTAGTATTTTATCTTATTTTATATTATATAAAATAGGTTGCTTCTAAAAAATAGAAGCTATTCCTAGATTATTAAGCTTGTTTTGGCTAAGTAAATTAATACCTAGCTCTGGTATATAGTAGACGTTATTTAATATTATAGAATATTAATTATTAAAGGATAATTTTATAGATCCTTTTTTAGTTATAGTTAAATAGCCTGCTTCTCCCTATTTAACCCTTTCTTTTATATCTTTTATATTATATAGATATTTTATATCACTAATAGTATAAATAGTGGTAGCAGTATCTAAATAGAAAGAGATTTTATTTAAAGAACTAGTTATATTCTAGTTATAGTAGTTCTTTAGGTTATTAAATTTCTGCTTTATTAAACTACGTTTTCAAATTTATAATCTTCCTTATAGAAGTTATTAACTGCTAGAGGAGTATTTCCTCCTTTATAGTTTATATCTATAAGGTTAAAATCCTCAGAAATAGAGGAGTTTTTAGCTGTATTATTAGCTATATTTATAGTGTTTTTTGGTTGGTTATTAACAGTTATATTAACTGTTTTAGCTGAATTATAGCTCTGTTAAGCTGGTTTTTTAGCTTTTTTATTATTGTTATTTTTAGGCTTTTACTATTTAGGAGCCTTATTAGGGTGTAAAAAGGTATAGTTTTCTTTAGTATAGCCTCTTTTTTTGCAGTTTTTGCAGAATAAACCCCTAGTCTTTTTCCAGGGCTTTTTATTAATCTGATTAGGCCCCTTTTTAGTATAATTTATAGTGTTTTTTCCTCCTTTTCTCTTATATTTGTCTAGTAAATTAGCGAATAAAGAGTTAAGAGTATAGGCTTCTAGGTTAGCTCTAAGACTTTGGGTTATATTAGTTATAAAACCCTTATAGCTTTTATCTAAGCTATTTAAAATCTAGGCTATAATAACCTGTTTAGGTAAAGCTAGCTTATAATAAGCTAGATTATTAGTTAATTCCTTAACTTTAGTAAGATATCCTTTTATACTACTAAAGTCTTTTAAAGTAGTATTAAAGAATTCCCTATAAGTTAGGAATTTATTTATAAACCTCTTAGACTTATATAAATTAGTGAGTTTTTTCCAGGCTTTAGGTACTGTTATAGCGTCTTTTATAACCTATAGGGGCCTATTAGTATATAATAGCTATATATAAGCTAGTGCTTTATTATTTGGGTCCTTATTAGACTTGCTTATAGGTGTCTCTAAGTTGATATTTATCTCCTTGCTAGCTAAAAGAGCCTTAACTCTTAAAGCTTAAGTAGTATAGTTAGAGGCTTCTTTAAGCTTAGAGATAGTAAATTTAGTATCTATTATAGATATAGTTATTGTGATTAATAGTGTAAATAGGTAGGAGGTTATATAGTGTAGTAGTATAGGTATTAGCCTTATATAGATAGGCTTGAGGTTTGAATCTTAGTTTTATTATTTTGGGCTTTTCAGGTTTTTTTGGCGTTATTTAGCATTTTTCAGCTTATATAAGCTGGGCTTATAATCTCTTAGGTTATATAATTATTAATAATATAATTAATAGCTTAAAAGGGAAATAATAAGTATAAATAAGTTAATATTAAAGTGTCTACCTTTTATATAAAAGGGAGTATTCTAGAGAGAGAGAGGTAAGTTATTTATATTTAAGGCTTGGATTCTAGAGCCTTCTATAGCTATATAAGCTGCTTGCTAAGCTTCTCCACTTATTTCCTTATTTAGGTTATTTATTAAGTAATTTAGTAACCTAAAACCCTTTTAGGTTTAACCTTAACTTAGGTAGTGAAAGCTAGCAGTTTCTATAGCTTTCTAGAGGCTTCTTCTAACAGTATACACAGTACTAATAGTACTGTAATACACTGTATTACGTAATTAACCTCTATTATATAGCCCCTATATTATTATATATTTTTATTATAGGGTTTTATAGTATATCTCTTATATACTCTATAATAATAAATATATATATATATATATAACTAGCTTAAATTTAAAGTTTAAGTTATATTAAAGTATCTTAGTGAGGTAGCTTGCTTATATAATTATATTACATAATAGAAATATTATATAATATAGCTTAGATAATTAAGGAGGTATTAAAATAGGTATTATTTTGGCTTATTAACTAGTAACTAGCTAGGTAGGGGAGAGAGGAGTTATTTATACTTATTCTAGCCCTTCTAGAGGCTTCTATTATATAATTACTTATATAATAGCTTATGTAGTAGATTGCGTAGATATTTAGCCTATTTGGGCTTAGTTATATATTAAAGTTATAGCTTAAACCCTTTTAGTTCTAGCTAGAAAGCTTATTAAAGATAAGGCTTTCTAGAACTTTCTAGACCTTTCTATTCACAGTATAGACAGTATTATTAATACTGTAATATACTGTGTTATATTATATAGTATATTATTAAGTATTATTATTTATTATATATTTTATAGGTCTTATTTATAAAGGGTTTTTGAGATATTTAAATAATATCTTACAAAGTATTATATCTAAGCACTAGTTACTATAGAAATATATATTAAAGTATAATATAAAATTATATTAGTATTCTATATTAATATATATATACTTAAGCGTGCTATTAGTTTTCTAAAATACTAGTATAATAAAGAGAGAGGTTAGGTAGGGCGTAATATTAGTTTAAGATATATATATTAAGAAGAGTGGTATTTAGAGAGTAGTTAGCATAAAGGAATAATATAGATAGTTAATAGAGGCAGACTATATAATATCAGAGATTATATAACTGCTTACCTAACCAGGTTATAGTTATTCTAGCACTAGGCTATAAACCTTAGTAGAGGTCAGGATCTAACCTATTAGGTAATATAGATAATTATTCCTATATATACTTAAGTATATTTAAGTATATAAAAAGCTTTAATAATAAAATAGCTATTTATTTATACTTACTTATTTTACTAGCTTTTTAGACCTTAAGATATAATAAGTATTAATATATTATATATATACTATATATTTTACTATTAGTTACTACCTATCTATATATATAGACTGCCCTCACACACCTATATATAGCACTTCTTAGTTAGACCTTAATATTATTATATCTTAATATATTACTATATAACCCTATTAATTTTATAAAAATAAAATTTTTTATATATCTTTTTAATAGATATTTTTAATATATAAATTTTTTGCTCTATCTAAATATTATATAATATTTACAGACTTTATTCTATTTATTACTCATTTCATTATTTAAATATCTTTATATTTATACTACTTCTTTATTTTTATTAGTATCGCGTATTCCGATTCGTACGGGCAGCTCTAGAGGATGAACAACCGGTTCTGGGCACCAAACTCACTCATTTGGGAGTCCACGAAATCCATGCCCAGAAGAGGCAAAACAGAGAATTTCCCATAAGCCGGTTCCCTCCCTTCCTTCCATTCCTCCTTTACTCCCAGATTCCATCTAACATGAGCTTGCAAGAGTGAACAGAAGTCCTCAAAAGATACCTTGTCCCGGTTGCGGGAGGTAGAAGCTGTCTATTGATGATGCGTATCCCATGGCTTCCACAGAATCGCAGGCAACGGACGTCAACTAAGGTGCTTAAGCATGTCATATGTATGACCTTGCCAAAACTCACCTAGATGAGAGCCTCCACTCGACAGCCTCCGCTTTATCAAGAACCTCTACGGCCACTTGTACGACCGCCAGTTGAAATCCGCGTCAAACAAACTGTTGCCGGTGGCTTCATACTGGCTTTCCATGTCTCTAGTTGGGATTCATCTGGTTCCAAGGTACGGATATATCGTTTCTCATCCTGGCGCACAGATACCGATCGACTATCACAAGATGCTGTGCCTGCGATTTTCTTACCCCAGGCTGCTCCTCACCAGGAGTGGATTCGTGTCGACGTCAGCGCATACACCCCCCTTGCTCTACCCAGGCTTTTCACTATGCGGTAATCGAGTACGCGGTGCCAAGCCCCGGCGTATGGCCGAGGTGCCCATTTTCTAGCAGCATGCGTAACGGACGACTAGTATCCTGGTCAGAATTTGTATTCATCTACCGCGGGCCGTCGACCTTTTCCAGCCGTACGCCCTCTTTATATCCGCTCCCTCTCGTCTGGTACCAAGCCTCCTTGGCCCTAAACAAAACAAGGCGCCGCCGCCATCGCCCGCTGATATGAGCCCTTTCGTCGTCTTCATCTTTCCCGATGCCGTCTCATCACAGCCTGCCCACCTGTCCGAAAACGCCGCCTCTAGTCCAGCCCAATCTGATGCCCATTGGGCCTCCGAGGCCATCAGGCCCTTCCATCCAGGTCATGAAAAGCGCGGCCGTAGCTCCACGTTGCCGTCCCACGTGTCTGACGAATCCCCAAATCCCAAAGCAATAACTCCGTCTTTGATACTGTACATATATAGCGAGGCCCGTATACTCTGCTTAACAAGTCGTTCCGAGGGTGGCGCCGTGCCGGTTGTCTCGTATCGTTATTAGATTAATAACAGGGTGGCGAGGGTATATCGACCACCGGGATTGGTGTATAAATCGCCACGGTTGTAAGTTCCCTGTGCCCGTACGGCGCCACATTCAGATGGCTGCCACAATCGGCCCAAACTACTCAGCGTCAATCCTATCAGCCCGCTGTGTCAGCCGCCGACATCGAAGGGCTTGACGCTCTATTTCGTCGGAAGAATTGAAAAGCGTTCATCCGGAACCTGCTAGATTTCTTCTTTACCACCTTTGCTCCATCTGCCCTGCAACTTCCCTGAGAAGTATAGGAGCCATTGGCCTCTTGATCAAACATCGGAGGCTCTAGCTTAGATTCGCTGAACGGCTTGGGCTCTGAAATTGTAGGCACACCAGGCAGTTGCTCCGCGGATTCTCCACTGACAATGCTAGTGCCTTGAGTACTCGGCGAGAGGGGCATCTTGCCAGTGGTGGCGCTGGTAGCCTGTGAAGCCCAGTCTCCGGCGTAGGGGCCGGTAATGCTCCCGTCTGTGGTCTCGCTGCATCGCTGTTTCCCGTTGTGGCCATGATGATTGTCAGGAGAACTACTGGCCCTGTCCCTACTATGGAAGGGATCGCTCGCTGCAAAATCAGCAACTGAGTCGAAGGTCGTGACGATCCCGTTGACTTCCTTGTAATCATCGACGGTATCTGGCACGTGCGCTGGCCTGTTGACCGGATCGGCCGGCTCTGGAGACAGCTCCTTGTCCTCGAATTTTGATTCGTTTAGCAACGAAAGTGGTGTCGCCAGCTCCGCCAGAGGTGTCGATACCCGTGGGGTCGCGGAATCTCTGTTACTCTCTGGCCCTGTCGCAAAACTCATAGTTCGCGGAGAGAACGTTCCGTCACGGAGAAGTCGCTTTCGGACGGGGTCTTCTTTAGACTGTTCTTCTTGAACGCGCTGCTCGAAGAGACTCTTATTGATTTCGAGCTCGTCGACCGTGTACTTCATTCCAGGAAGAATGTCGGCTACTCCCTGAAACAGGGGAATGGCAAACATGTTCATGAAGCTCAGCTGGGCCTTGGAGAGCGACATCAGATCCTTCTTCGGAGGCGCAAGAAGAGACGAGGCGATATCCAACTCGCTCTCCATTGAAGCCTGGCGCGAAAATTCATCTGAAAGGATATGCATCCACTTCAGGGCCGTTTCGTGTTTTCTCACCTAGCGACTTTTGTTACGACTCGGCTCCCAAATGTTGATACCAATGTCACTTACCACATTGCTAATGTCCGCACATTTGATCAGTAATGAGCAGGCCAGTGCCTTCTGCTCCTCGATCATCCGCCCGTTCCAACCGTCAGTCGTGTTGCTGACAGCCAGTTTCTCTTGGATGTCTCCGAGCTTCTTCATGTAGTCAAAGTGAAGACCCATATCCGTGGCGAGAATAGAGCTGATCATTAGTTTCCTCATTTTAGTGTCCTCAAATGCGCTGGGCCAATATCTTCGAAGAATTTGAGAGTATGCAGCGCAGTGGAATGACTCGAGCACGGAACGGTCGTTGTACAACTGTGCCAGAGGGGCATTGAGAGTGATTAAGAAGCCATTGTTGACGCCGGGATGTCCCACGTCGTGCCCGATCGCCGTGATCAAGAGTGTGAGACCCTCAAAGGGGTTAAGCAAGCTTGCCATGGGCGACTTTTCAGAAGCCTCTTCGTACACCAGCGGATCCGCGGGGTAAGGAGCGAGAGTACCGACGCGGACTAGAAAGTGAAAGGTAGCCTGCAGAACGTCCACTACATGTCGGAAGTTGTGGTAGGGAACAAAGTTATTGTATGCAGCTCTGCAGGCAACCAGAAAGCTGATGAGTTGATCTGGATGTTGTCAGAAGTTGAACAAGGACACGCGTCGAGGTGTAGTACTTACCTGTCGGTATCCGCCAGCGATCCAGTTCCGGCATGGTCAACGCGTGCTTGAACATGACCATCGCTGCCACAAGCAGCTCGTCGTCTGTCCAGCTGTGAGCACAGAAATGCCACTGGCCTACAGCGGCAGCGACGGCGGCTTGGCGATCAGTGGATACGGCGATGCTAACATTGGAGATCCGATCATCATCCGAGTCTGCACCAGACCGGCATATGCCCCTCATAAGTCCGGATACCATGGCTTCCCTCAAATACGCAAACGGCTTTTCCTCGTTGACACCAACCCAAGAGCGTTTTCGGCCCCTCCTCACTTCCAGCATCTCTTGCTGCTCCCTCGCAGCCTCCTTGTGCGCACGGTAGGCATGAATCTCCAAACTCGTGATGCACTTGGCATGCAGAGGGCTGATTATAACATCAACAGCGCCAAGGTCGAGACATCGAATGACCAATCTGCGATCTGCGGCTGGTGGAGACTTGGTCTTCACCTCGTCGATCGCGCCTCCATTGGTCTGGCTAAGTTCATGAGCAACCTCGAGCGAGGAGAAGCTCACAATGGGCACGGGGACGACCAGTTTGGATATGCTGCGCAAATGAGCTTCGGTCATGATTCTCTGCATCAATTTGAGACCATAAACCTCCTCCTCCGGTGTGTGGATGTCGACATCGGCGGTGGTTGGACGCGAGTGCGGCGATGGTGACCTAGACCTCGTTCGAACTTTGGGCAATCGCTCATCGTAAGGGACATCGATAAGGACAAGCGTCGGCGTCAGGTCCATCATGGACTCATCCGACAATTGGAAAAGCGTTGAGATGCATGCGGAACCTGAGGAACAGAGATACACTATCGGAAAGGAGTCAGTATCCGGTATTGGAGGACTCTAAATGATTAACACACCTTCCCTGAAGGTTTCTAGTAACAAGGCAGCGTCCTTCTGCACATCTTCGATCTCCCCGTAAGTCGCGCCTCCGTTAGACGAATGAGCGTCATTCGCAGTGTTGCGAATGAGCCTGTCCTGGCGAACCTGTCGGTTCACGTAGACAACATGGCAGGTAGCATTATCCATCGTGGCTTTGGGGAGCAACCAGTCTCACGACCGGAGCGCTCTGGCCACAAGGGCGAGGAAGGATTAAAGTGCGACGATGCGATTGAGCAAGATGGCGACACGAGAGGCTCTGCAGCGGGATAATTTGAGGACGGCAACCCGGTCCCAGTGACGCAGCAGAACGACGGCGCGAGGCCTGAAGGATCTCAGCAGACGCGCAGTCTGGCGCAATTGAAGCGAGATCTGGCGGATTGCGGGCGAAGGGATCGAGGCGACGATTGGGACGCAAGCGAAGTCGAGTAATCGGCCGGGGTTCTCATCCAGGGTAAACGCCCGAGCGCACGGGATTAGAGCAGGAGCGCAATTGTGGTGGTGGTCACCAGAGTTGGCATCGGTGGCAATCGCACAGCGCCTTTTCGACGAGGATCATGAGAGGGTTGAATATGATCAACCTTGTCCTAGACCTAGACCCAGACCTGCATGAAGAGTAGAGCCAGACGAGAGGGAATTGTCGTTTCGCAGTTGCGGGTATCGTCGCGCGGAAAGTTCGTTATGTACTCGAGACGAAGGTGGAGGCTCCTCTATGCTGCTGGCAGCGACCGAGCCGTCGGGTTAGTGGAGGACAGAAGCCAAGTACACGGGGGGGGGAAGGTTGGCGACAAAGAAACAGAGCATAAGCAAGCAGCGACAAGAACAAGAGACGTGATATCATGAGGGCTGGCTACGTACAACAACAGGGCTGGGACGAACGGGCGTGAAGTTGGAAGAAGGGAAGGAGAAAAGGTATGCTGTCAGGCAGCTGGGACGGAGGAGAATGGAGAAAGCAGGCAGAGTGAGGTAGGTAAGGTAAGGAAGGTACAACAGGAATGGGCCAGGCTTTCGAGTATGAATGGAAATTGTTAAGCAAAAGGGGGGGGGGGTAAATGGTGTGTAGTAAGGTGAGAGTGTGCGTTGCGTTGCAGCGGCCATACAACTTGTGGTGCTGCTGTGGTTCTTTTTCGGTGGGAGAAATGGAAGGTGGGATACGCCGTGAGGTAATGTAAGGTACCTAAGGTAAGGTAGGACGCAGAGGATGGAGACCCGACGGGACTGAGGAGAGGAGGCGCGCAAAAAGAGAACCTAAGGGAGGGAAGTCCCAGGGCCAGAAAGCGGCCCAGAACAGACCAAGCTTCCTTGCCTTAGTTCATACCTTCAAGCATGGCGGCACAAAACAAGAAACAGCACGGCAGCTCAAGAGAAAGCTAGAGGAGTGCGGCTAATTTTGCAGGGCAAACACTTACTCTAAGTCGCTTGGTTTTTGGTCTTTCTTTTCTCTCTCTCTCTCTCTCTCTTTGCCCTCCCCTCTCCCTCGGTCGTGGCTGACGATGGTCTGGGGGACCGAGTAATTGATGGAGCACAATGAGTGGGTAGGTTTCGAGGCAGGTACACTAAGTGATGCAGGTGCCCTTTTGCTTATTTCCCGAGATGTTGGCTGGGAGAAGTTGGGAATGAAAGAGGGAAAAAGCAGGAGGAGAGGTCGACAGCAGTCAGGAATGGGCAAAAGATTGACGAATGCAATCGGTAGCGAGGTAGTGAGTGGCGTACGTGTTTGGGTGGTGTGTAGCGTGTATGGAAACGACTTCTAATGTGATTGTGAGAGAACGTGAGGCAAGGCACCTACCACCTACCTACTTGCCCACCTCAGGTAAGGTAGGTACGAAGTCAGGTACGCTCTCGGAGTCGCTGCGTACGAATCGACGTAGGTAGTCAGAAGTAAGGTTTTGCTGGCGCATCTCGGGAAGAGGATTGATGGATGCAGAGACCAAGAATAACCACCACCCAAGGTGCCTACCTTACTACATAGTGCCTTAGGAACAGGAAAGGCGGGTGGAAGTTCTCAAAGAGGAAAAATGAGGGGTGGAAAACCCAGGACTCTCTGAAAGGTGCACAAAGACGGGATGCCAGGCGATAGACAGATGATGCCGACGACGCCGCCCAGTGAGCTCGGCCTCGAGACAAACTGCAACTGCTACTACTACTGCTATGCGACTGCGCTGGACTGCGGTACGGAATGCAACGTTAAGCGACGAAGAAGGAGCAGAAGCAAGGCAGGGTTTCTCGGGCTGCAGGGTAGCGGGAGGAAGCCTTTCTCGGTATATTTCTCTGTCTCTCTCCTTTCCTTTTCGGCTTTTCCCCGCCGTTACCTTTTACGAGTTGACACTGCTCGACATGCAATTTTCAAAGCCGTCGTGCAAGACACATCAGGTGTTTGTGGAATGGATAGACTGAAAACAGTGAGAGAGCGAAAGAGAGACGTGACATTATGTCTACTGGCCACCTTACCAGGAAGTGACAGCTAGGTTGAAAGGGCACGATGCGACGAGACAGGGTATCCGCACTGCCGTAGATGCATTGCGGACAATTTCACAGCAGGCGAATCGACGGACAATGTGGAATGAATGCATTTGGCCGAGCTAAGGTATCTAGGATTCTAGGTAAGTAAAAACAGCTGGAAAGGTAGGGTAGGGCAAGGTGCCTTACCTTAGGGGCTTTGGAGACTTAGAACGACGACCCAAGACGGAATCAGAATCAGACAAGCCTGCCTACTTCATACCTTACCTAAGGCGGTAGGTACTAGGTATCGGCGGCCTGTAAGTAGGCTCGTTAAGACACCATACGGTACTGCGTAACGAGCGAGGATCATGGGACGATTATGGATGTGTGCAAGAGCGCCCAGTCTGGTTCTGCATCTACCGTACTGATAGTAAAGCCCCCCCAGGCAAGAGGGGGGAGGCAAGCAGATAGTGAGGTCTACCTAGGTCTAGGTACCTACCTAGATAAGGAATGACGAAAAATATTGCGACAAATGCCAATGCCAGTCAGTCCCTGTGCCAATGCTGCGGAGAGTGCTTGTTTTCTATGAATGCTCGCTGAATGCAGAATGCAATATGCTGATGCTGAAGCTGAGCCGACAGTGATGCGCATCCGCAGTTGCGACAGGCCTTTTACTGAGGTTGGGCACCACTCTCTGTAAGGTACTTGGTCTGGTACCTTAACCAATTAACAGGTAACTTGGCAGGACAGCCCCGTCATCCTTGAGAGTTATTGCCTGTTCGTGTGCGAGGGGTAGCAAGGAAAGGAAGGGCCTTGCACCCGGTCTTCTGGCCGGCTTCTCGAACATCGATCGAAATTGTGAAAGGCTTCCAAATGCCACTGGGGGGGGGGGTTCCGAGGCTTCTTACTGGAGCAACTGGGAACAGGGTTTGTAGGGAACACGACCCCAACTACTAAGCTAGTCCAGGGTAAGGGCTGGGCTCTCTTTTTGGGGCAAGAGCGAGGCCGAAGTACACGAGTAACATTGGAAACAATTAGGAAATCCCAGCCAAAGTAGGTACCTTATCACAGATATAGGCACCTTTACATCACACGAGGCACCTAAGGTAAGTGCAGCCACAGGGCGTATAGACGCACCTCCAACGCCAATCAATTCTCTCAGGACGACATCGCCATCGCCATCGCCGTACTATGTGTTGCGTACACTGCATCGCATCGTGGTGCAGTGCACGGCGCGCTGCAGCAAATCCCCGACACCGCATTCCCGCATTCCCGCCCTCAACGGATACCGCTGAGGTCTCGTTGGGTTTCATCACCCACCAGCTGGAATTCGATCTCAGGTAGTCAGTCGACTGGTGAACCATTGAGATATCACCCGCCAACCACTGGCCAGGCGCAACCGACGCATACCCAGGAATGGCACCAGCTGATATGGTATCCTGCTGCTTGTACATTGGATTCCAGCCCCTCGCGCTCTGCAAACATTGGGTGTCTTCACACCGTGCTGCAATCGACTCGGCGACAAAATAATAGTAAGTAAAGGGTCAGGAGGGTCTCGAGAATAGAACTCGACTCGCATCCCCTCACTTTGCCGATCGTCGCCTCGCACAGGCTGGGATCGGTCTGCCACGCGCAGAACGGAACCCACATTTTACCCACCTTGGTCAGCACAGCATCATGGCAATCAAGTCTCTCATCGCAGATTGCTATCCACATTGCGCAATACCGCCGAAGATCCATGATCCATTCCTTCTTCTCACATTCCAGAAGCAATGGAGAGGCGGAGCAGAGGCACAAGGAAAGCTCCTCTTCGTCGTCTAGTGTAAGGTATTCTTCCCAACAGGGATACCGTCCCTGATCTGATCCGCACATCCATTGGTCCCTGATCAAGGCCCGTCAAGCCCTGCCCTGCCCTGGCTTGCTCAGCTGCCGTCCACGGCCCAAAGTACGTCTACTAGCTTACCTGGCCGCTTGCAAAAAACTACCTTCTGCGCCGCTTCGGCCGCATGCCCCGCGCTCTCTAGCTATCGTTGGCATTTCTCTGCTGTCTTGTTCGATCTCGTGGACCTGACAGCACTCATAGAATTTGCGTTACTATGCGAGGCCGTTCAGCTCGACTCGACAACATTTGGGTATCCCAGTCTTATTTCGCACGCCGCGGACCACGAACCGGAAGCACACGGACGCCCCTATGGGTGCAAACTGCACTCCCGCAGCTAAATGCCAGCCTTTTCCGTCTATGGCTTTCTGAAGACGTATACTAACAAGAACGCGCCCGTGCTCCGGCAAAGATGACTGCGAGTGTTTGTCACTCCCGCACCTATCGAATCTGAGCGACTAAGCATAGGTACCTTAATTACTTAACCTCTAAATATGTGTCCAGTGTCGTCGAGCTGGACGCTGATAATCTGCTTCTGCTGGCAGGGTTTCAAGGTCTTTTCTGTAGATTTCCCCTTGCAACCTTCGACACGACCAACATAGGACGTCAACAAAATCCCAAATCATACATAGTTAACCCGAGGTAGTCACAGGCAAGTTGATTAGTATGTGCAGCAAGGCTGGCTTCATACGTCACACTACCCGCTAATCGCAATGTTCTAAACCGGATCGACTTTCGACATTTACCCGATCCTTCTGGTGAAAGTTAGGAGGAAGCTTTTTCTGTTTGCGTCTTGAACATCAACAAGAAACCCACCCTTAGATGAAAACGAAGTGCTGCAGTCCACTATCTTCAATTTGGTGTCTGGTGTTGTTAGCCTATCAACTGGATGCTCTGCTGCACTCGGCGAGCTCCTGTCTCACTGACATGTCTCAACGAGCGCCTCCCTTTAGTGAATTTCAGCCTGCTCCCTGGCTGGCAGATGTATGCTTGCTCAGGGGACTTAAGTTGGCTACAGATTGCACACTATGTTTGCTCATTCACCTAATGACGCATTCTTGCCTTTGCCTGCTGCTCAAAGAGTAGATAGGCGAAGACCGATACAATGGCCTTTTGTATTTGTGCACTTCCAGTTTTTCCAGTATCATTCTCGAGTTCTTGGACATTACAACACGTCGGAAATACCTTTCACATGGCTACTCCATAGCCCATGCCAGCTTAGCCTTAATGTTGGAATTCTGCTGTCATGATAGTATCTACCTCTGTTTGGTCGCCCCGGTCACCCATTAAGGGACATCCTCTTTTCAGCCACCCCTGACGCTTCCATCCTAACTGTGAACCCACGCAAGCTGGTGATAAATTAAGCAGCACACTCTGAGCAAGATCTTACCTGAGATACTTATAATATCCCAGGTTTATGTGTAAGGGAGAAGTCCATTTGTTAGGAATTTTAGCGCAGCAACTTAGGTGTGCTGGTTCTTTTGTCAACCTGCCTGCCAGGCCCTATCTCAGCTCCTAGCATCTCGCTAATGGAATTGCAAGGTGCCTATGGTGATAAACACTTCCATTGCTAAGAGCAGCTTGTAGGTTTTGGAAAAACAACGATACCACACCCTTCAGCTGGCACATTCGCCTCTTAAGGGCACCAACCCGTCTAAAGGGCAATTTGCTCACTAGACCACAGGTATCTATCCATCCCTGGTACATGGCACCAGGGGGGAGGGGGGGTCGTGACAGGTCTCGCGTCCTTGCTCTCGACTCTAGCATTCTCACTCTCGTCCTCCGCATACTCAGACCGCATACTCAGAGTCATGGAGCCAGACCCAATATTTCACGAATCGCTTGTTGGCCGTTGTCGATTTGACGCGCCCCAATTTCCCCACCCGTCCTGGATGCAGCTCACGTCCGCAACTGCACCCGCAGTGCTGCGCCCGCGCCCTCCGGAAAGCATTCTTACTGCGAAAGAAGTGCCGATATATTCTTTCCCCAGACCTTCTGCACCCGCATATCTAAACTGCTGATCAATAAGCGAACGCTGTAACAAGCCATGCTTCTAATGAACGGGCCTATCAGACTTTGTTTCTCACTGTAGGAGCGAGCGTAGAGCTGAGGGCCTCACTTTATGGATGGTATTTGAATAACGACTTGTGACCACCCTCCCGAGAATCTGGTGCGCATCACTTGCCGATGACCTCGTTACCAGTAGACACTTCCCCCAGCTTCGCAATTGCCTCTGCTGCGTTCTTGATAGAAGACACAAGATATCGCCATCGCCCAGGCACTCTTTTACTATAAGCATCACAACGAGATTGCACTTTTCTAGGTGGCCTCCACTAATTAATGGGCATCTGAGTTCCCGATTGCCTATCTCTGATATCGGCATTTAGTTGTCCACGTGCTCCATTCTCTGATGGGCAGGTACTCCGTCCGAACATGGACTTTCCCACTTCCCCTGCAGCGGCAGATATAAGGCGAGAGCTGCGCGCAATCAGACCCCCAGTTACGATATGGTCTCAATTGACAACTTGACAAGACTAAACCTTATCTACGAGCAACTGAGTCGGGATTACAGTCAGCAGGATCGTGTGCAAACAATCCAGGGAACAAACACTCTCAGTTAAAAGTTTGTTTGTCAACGCTCTCCCAGCTTCAGCTCTATCACCTCTAATAAAAAAAGGTTTTAAAAAAAGAATAAACCTTTACCCTTCACTGGGCTCTTTTGCGTCTTAAGCTGTCAATTCGCCTTCAGGTTGGATGTCGCAACATGTTGTATGTCGTAAAAGCACGTCAGTGTTCGTCAAGGAAGCCACATGTGTTCATGCCCGCACCTTGGCCCTCTCTTCTCAGTTTCCCCTTCTTGACATCATATCTCTTTTCGACACACACCACACAACCACACCAACCCCATTCAAAATTAATGAGAACTCTCTTGCTTCTGTTTATCTAATCCTTTTTTTTTCCCTTTGCTTGGCAATAACAAACAACAAACCGTCTGTGGCCCCCCCATCCAAGCGGACTACTTAACAAGAAACTCGCTGGATTGAACTAACTATGGATATGGTGGTTAATGTGTGTGTGTAACGGAATATGTCTTGTAGAAGGGGGAAATAAAATAAGGAAAAATTTAAAAAAATAAACTCGCAAAAAGCTGTTAACCTGTCTCGTCAATGACCCTTCATCGTCTTCTCTCGCATTTGCTCATGCAATGCAAGAGAGTCTGAGGCCGTGTGTCTTGCTCCAAATGACGATGTTGAGTCTCAGTAACGCGGGCTTCCCATATGGGTATTCTTTCCCGCCGCCGACGCATCTCCATCATCATTCTTCTCCTATTTTGGAGGAAGCCAAACCGTTGTGATATTTCGCACGTCCTGCCGATCATGTCTGAAGCCCATCTCAAGCTGTTGAAGAACTAGTTCTGATTGGACATGCTCCCCCAAAACTCCATGAACCCCTGGGTTTCGGCATGTGTTCGTCTGACACGGTGAGGTTTCTTTGCTCGGCAGTGGTTCTGAAAGGACCCCGCTTCAGACGTTCCACCTCCTTCTCTTCTTTCCCTTTGGTTTCCCCTTCCAAACCCTCATCCTCCAGGGTTCAGGTTTGTTAACCGAGGAGGAGTGGAGGGGAAAACGGGTGGAGGTTTAAGGCTGTTGGAAGAAGAAAAAATCCTCTGTTCGGCCCCCAGCCCCCTGTTCGAGGCTTGTTGTTGGACGAGCGCTAGGGTTTTGGGGGCCGGTTGGGGTTCCTTGGGGAGGTGAGTTAAAGGTTGCAGCAACATTCAGTTCGTGCGAACCGAGGGGTTGGTTATGCTTCCCACCCTGTAGGTTTTTTTTTTTTGGGAAAGAGGTTTGTCTATTCCGGACGTGGCCATGCTGTGGATATGTTGGGATTGTTCCATTTGAAGAGTTCTCTTACTTATGACCACGAGTCTTTCTGTATTGTTTGAGTTGGGTTGTCTGTTAACAGTACGAAAGTTTCTGGCCAGAGTTGCGATCCGATTCACCCAGTTGACGCATGAGTAGATTTCCGGTATCCCAGGATGACCATGGAGGACGGCCTTAGGAATTCGGCTTGATCCGAGAGGAGAAACTACCACATTGTTTTGAATTGAATGTGATGATCCTGCACAGTTGGGATCGGGCTCGCGGCAGATCTGCTCGGCATGAAGGCCGGGTCTAGGCCCGGCAAGCCAAGTCTAGATCTTGACTGCGGGGACTCAGGTTGAGCACCACGGCTGTTCAGTCTTCTCACTTTGCTCTACGAAACTCAACAAGTTGGCTGTGTTTACTCACTGAGGCTGTGACTGTAAGCGACGTGAACCAGACGACACTCCGTCGAGCCGACTCCACATACTCTCTGCGTGATTCATTGCCTTATTCCAGTGTTGCTGCCTGTGCCGTTCACATCCCTGTAAATGTTTTCTTGTGGTCGTCGACCTAGAGTTGTGGTGTCTATTTAATAAACTATATCTGACCCACAACTTTCCCCCCGAGTGGGCATCGTGAGCTTCATATCCATCTTTTCCCTCCACCCTGCGCATCAACAACAGAAGTTGTCAAATCCTCGATAGTCTAGTGGTGAGGATATCGGCTTGTCACGCCGGGGACCGGGGTTCAATTCCCCGTCGAGGAGATTCACTTTTGCCTCTTGTTTTGCAACTCTTCCCTGCCTTGACCAACGATGGCTTTTCAGGCACTCGGCCTTTTCTTGCTTCTGTCATTCTTTTCGCGGGAGGCGTTAAACAGCAACGAAATATAGATAAGTTTGCAGTGCACATTTAAGGTAGGCTGAACGTGTTGTAGGAGGCAGTTTTTCTCGGATCGCTACGGGGTCAGATGCCCGGGTATGGAGGAAGAAACAGATATATTCAGTAAGGTGAAATGATATTATATCTTGCAATCACGGGAGATTGGAGACTATGTACTCTACTGCCAAAGTTTTCTTCATTTCATGCATCCCCCCCACCTTTCTCTGTGTCTCTTACACACACACACACACTTCCATGCCTTTCGGCTACCCTCTTCATTCCCAATCCAACAACTCTGGGTTCTCTTCCAGCGACAATTGCTTCACTGTCGATGAGTATGGTCCAAGAGTACGATTCCCAAGAGTATTCACCCCATCACTATTCGCCGCTGCCCAATCCTTACAGATTTCCCGTATAAAAACCATACAAACTCAACATCAGCACCCACGCGCAGGCGTCTTTTTTGCACGGCGAACCACAAGACGTTCTAATGCCCAACTTCCGTGGAACTCAGTTCCGGGAACGATGG
Source organism: Colletotrichum neosansevieriae (assembly GCA_036785495.1). Classification (NCBI taxonomy): domain Eukaryota; kingdom Fungi; phylum Ascomycota; class Sordariomycetes; order Glomerellales; family Glomerellaceae; genus Colletotrichum; species Colletotrichum neosansevieriae. The sequence goes on along the minus strand of JAVHLV010000074.1, from coordinate 162,457 downwards.
TCGACTCCAGAGGAAAACAGCAAACGTGGCAAGTTCCCGTCGATGCGGCAAAATAAACAATCAAGCAGCTCTCCGCTTGTGTCATCGAAAAAGGATCATCCATCTCCCTTTGAATCCTCGCTTCCTGCCTTTCGTGGTACGGACTCATCGTGATGCTACTCGCAAGACCCTTACACAGCTGTCGTCGAAGGAGGCCCTTCTTTGAGGATCTTCACTGAGGCCATTCGCTGCAATATCACTGTGACGGTCTTTGCTGGACGCATTGAAAATTCCGCGGCAGCTAGGTCTCACCAGACATCTTTTGGTATCACTAGGGTGGGAAGAGATTCGTGACCAGGCAACCTCACGTCTTGAGGCCAAGATTTACGCAGAACCATGTCCGCCAAACAACTCCAGCGTCTGGCTATTGGCACGAAAAATGGTCGAGATGCAGTGGTACTGTTGGGCTATACTACCTCACTTTAAGAGACTAGCGGCGTACGACAAAAGTAATCCTTTGTAAACTTGCTATATTCATTGTATAGCATACCTTGCTACTCAAAAGTCATACTCACGTCGCGTCATGCAGCCGAGACTCCAACATAAAAACCAATGAGGCCAAAAGCAACCTCGCGAATGCCAGGGCATGAGGGATCTATCTCTATTTACGCCTCATTGTATCCTCTTTATTTTTTTCTTCTCTGTAATGCCTCCCAACCCTAATCGTAGACTCGTATGCACAAAGCGGTGCTGACTGGTAGGAACACGCGGCGATATCCCACTTTCCTTGCGTTGTTCAAGGGAATTTCTCCTGTTGCAAAAATTTGTATCTTCCCAAGGGGAACACGGGAAACGGACCCAACGGTCCACTGCTCTGTGGTGACCCCTAAGATCGAGCAGGGCGTTGATCTGCGTCATCATCAAGGTGGATCTCCGCTGCTTCAGCGGAGGCGACAGAGCCTTCGTCTGCCGGAACAGTCATGACCTTGTCCTTGTTCTTGTCCCAGACGGCACTCTGGATTTCAGAGAGGCCGATCTGGGCGTTGAAGTCCGGCGGCGGCGGCGCCTCCTCCTGGATTGCGTCATCGAATCCTCCGAGCGCCTCGTCAAACTGCATATCCGTATCGTTGTCTCGCTCGTCTGACGAATCGGGCTGAGCCTCGTCGCTGGCGTAGCCCTCCATCCCGAGCGAGTTCGTCGGTTCATTGGAGCCCAGAGAGTTCCAGTTCCACGCCTGTGTTGCCTGGAATCCGTTCGAATCGGCAATGTTGTCAGTCATACCGAGGCCTTCGTCTTCGATGCTATTCTGGATATTCTCACTGCCAACGTTGGTGCTCGAGCTGCCGTCGTACGGCGGGAGCTCATCTTCCCCGCGATTCGCTGTGGACATTGTGCTACTAGCCAAACCACGATTTCCGCGCGGGAGAGTTGCTTCGGCTCCGGTCCCAAGTCTCGACGATCCAGTTAGGGAGGAGCCCCCGACGAGACGCTGATCTTCCCCCGAGTCGGTATCTTCCTCCTCGTCATCTTCGCCGCCCCTGTCGAATTTGTCGAAGATTTCCTTGAAACGAGGGCCGCCCAAGGGACCTTCAGAGCGACGGCGGTAGAAGAGCAAGTACGCTGCTCGGGTGATCACACTCTCTGGCGAAATCTTGCTGACCGACGTATCTGTTCACTCGTTAGCGTGACCTTGGTAAGTTTCCGGGTCCCACATACCGTTGTAATTGTACCACTGTTTGTCAACAAAGTTGCGTCCATAGGCAGTGTAGTGGCCACCTCCAAGACCGCCAAAGTGGTCATCGACAGCGATGAGATCGTAAATCTCCTCCTTGCCTGTCTCCTGACAGAGGACGCGCTTGTGCAGGTCAAGTCCTTCGATGGGGAAGTCTACAAGAACATCGAGCTTGTCGCGGCGCCAGCCAGCGTTACTGAATCTCTTCAGGTGAACAATAAGGATATCTGGTGTCTTCCAAAGGTCGAACTTCTTGCTCGCGCGGCGGTGCTCTTTGCAACGAGGGCAGTACCACATGTCCTGTTCGGACAAGACCTCTGCCTTCTCGAATTCGTCCAAACACTCGTCGAGCGTGATGCCCTGCTTCTTACGGGCCATGCGAGTCTTTCGCTTCTGTTCCAAGACGGGGTCTCTGAGCTTCTCAGTGTCGACAAAAGTCTTCGAGCCACGGTTGTCGTCAGGGGAATCCTTGCCGAAGACCATGTCCCAAGACTCCTCAGACCAGTCCACAATGATGCCTTCGCCGAGGCGCACAAGTGGGCCGCCTGGAACGTCGTCCAAGGGTGACGGCTGGGGCGCAACGTCAACGACCTGGAAGGACTGCTCCTTGCTGTTCCGCAATTCCTTGCTGCGACGCTTGTTGCCCTTCTTGCCGTACATTTTGTTGCCCTTGTTGAACTTACGGCGAGACCCGCCGACCTTATGGTTACCTCTGCCACGACCAGGCTGCATCATGTTAGGCTCGTATGTACGCGAGCGGGTATCATCCGGATTGGGGCATACCTTGACAAGAACTCGAACGGGCTCGTCCTCTTCGGACTCTTCCGCCATGCGCGTCTGCTCCTCAACCGACTGGGGAGACTGTTCTTCACCGACACTCTCGCGCTCGCTATCCGCGCCATTCGTGGATCCGGGGCTGTTTGAGTCCTGCTCCGTAGCGGTCTCGGGTGCTCTCGAAGCCAGGGTACGGAAGTTCTTGTTGTCATCCACAGAGTTCCAACCTGTCGGTATCGGCGAGTCTCCGTTCTCGGGAAAGTAGCACAACTCAAACAAGTTCTGAAGCTGAGGCGGAAGGTAGGCGGTGGTGTCGACCCATTTGGGACGGCTCGTGTTGAATTGCTTGAGGGGCCGTTTGCCGTTCGATTGCTGTTCGCCTGCGACCATGGAGACATCCACTAAGTCATCTTCTCCTTCTACTGAGTGGGAGACAATCTTACTGTCTCCCGACGAATCAGCGTCAGACTGGGACGTGATGACCATGTCGGCGTCAGTGCTGTCGTCGGTGTCGGAGAATTCGGACCAGGTAGAGAAAGTGGCGACCTTTTCCAGGATCTTGCGGCGAATGGCATCCTCATTGCGGGCCTGAATATTCATTAGTATGACCTCGTCACCCATAAATGGTTTACTTACTTCATCAGGTGTGAGAACGACGAAGTGAGGAGGGGAAACTACTTCGTCTCTGAAGCGGTACGATGTACCACCCCGCTTGCGGTGAATAACGGTAACCACCATGCGTTCCGTGAGGGGATCTACGTAAGGCTCGTCGCTGATATCCAGCATCGACCTGACGGCACCGGCCTTTTGCTTGGGAGGGAAGTTGGTCGGTGCCACCTCAAGCTCATGGAAGGTAGGAATGTCATTGGACTGAATCTCATCCGACACATCGTTACTGTCATCGTAGATTTTGAAAAACTTGCCCTTGAATTCCTCAGCTCCTAACAAAAGCTCGGGAGGCACACCCGTCTTCTCTGATATGGCCATCTTTAGCTGCTCGATAGCGCTGTGCCTAGATAGCTCAACTTCAATTTGGACAGGCGCATCGTTGAGAGGCAGGAATTTGACGGTCCTGCTCCACATGTCCTCTACCGGTAGCGGCAGAGTCAGGTTGCTGAAGGGGTCAAAAGTGATGCTGATTTTGTCGCAGACGGGGCACTTTAAGGTCGACTTGTAAAGACCGGTGAAGAGGTCTGCAACGACCGAGTCGTCACGCTTTCGAGTGATGTCCCAAACCTCTTCAGCCATCTTACGAATGGCCTCATCGTTGCCAATCATCTCATCGGTGGAATCCGGCTTCTCTATGTACGGCTTCTTCTTGATGCGACTCAGGTCTTCCTGGAGGGCATCGAGGAGGAAACCCAGGAATTCTTGTGTATCTTGTTGGCCCCAGCCTTGGAAAGTAGTGCGAGCGCGGCCAACGGTGTTCTTGAAATCACGGGGACTGACCGCTCCCCTAGACTCAGCGTATATCTCCTTGAGAAGGTTGCCGTATGCCATTGCCACTTGTCCCTTGTAGCCGAGAGGATTGGCTTTGTTGATCTCCTTCTCGTACTCGTTGGTCAAAAAGTACTTGGTCAATTCTTCGACGCTGCGAACACACTGGAGAGCCGAGTTCATGTAACAGGTGTTGCCCAAGTTCTGCAAACCAACAGCGCCCAAGCCTCTTCCTGGCTTCTTCTTCTGTGTTCTCCCACGAGTCACCATCCCCGGGGCGGGACTATTCCTTCCACTCGCGCTCTTTCCGTGGGTGGCCAGGCTCGAGGCGCTACCTCGCGAAGGGATGATCTTATCGTCTCGTCCCTTGACGAAGTTGGAAACCCATTTCTGCTTAGCAATCTCTTCGTCAATGATGAGGGTCATGTCCTGAGTAAGACCGTAGAAAGAGACAGGGGATTTGCCGTTGTAGTTGGGGTTGGTGGTGTTGTCCACGGCCGGAACCTCGAGGCGATCGTTGCGGTCGACCTTCGTGAAGTTCACCACGTCCAGGAGCATAAATTGCCAAGGGTCAGCCGGGGACTCAGAGTCCTTGTCCGGGTTGGGAGAATCAGGAGGCGTAAGCGCAGACGGGGGCGATGCTGCCGATGCAGCTGGCTCGGCTGGCTCAGCCGGTTTGCGCGTGATCTGCCACACGCGCATCTTTCGGTCCAGAGAAACACCTGTGAGCTCCTTCAGCTCTTTGTAAAAGGCGTTATACGGCGTGGTAGCGCTTCGGGCCAGGACCAAAGCAGGCGGATTCTTGTTCTTGAGCTCATCGTCAATTTGGATGGGACCGCCGAGCGACCAAAGCCTGTGGACCGTGAACACTGGAGGGTTGAGCTCGAAGACGATGTTGGCGGGGCTGGCTGAGTCGGGTACCGTGTTGATAGCACTTCGAACGATGGGCTTTTGACCGTCCTTCACACCGTACCATTCAGAGACGAGCGTCCATGCATCTACCGGGAAGAGCTCGCATTCCTCCAGGCCGATGCCGGGCTTCATCCGTACAAATTCTTCGTGGTTGGGTTGTGCCAGAACCTCGAGAATCAAGTCAGAATTGTCCACAGGTCCCAACGGCTCGTCTGATGTATCTTTCTTTGCGAATTTGGGGTCTCCACCAAGTGCCAGCGCCTTTTCCACCCACGATCTTGACACGATGTACGCGAGGTCGCCCACTTTCGGGGGGTCGTCATTGAAAGCCTTGAGAAGAGTCTGGATCGTCTTGATTTGTTCTTGCAGCGGAGGCGCATCTGCAAAGGTTGGGTTAGCAATCTGTACCCCGCAAACAACCCGGCAAACTCGCGTACCCTTGTCTTTCATTGTTCCAGACTCTCCGTTCGCGCCGTTGTCGGGCAAGTCGACGCTCATGGCGCGGGGCAAGTGAGTCTTGGACGCAGACGGAGCAGTATCAGCATCTTCGGTGGGCTGGGCGGAAGTCATTTCGACATCCTCCTTCACATTGACATCGGCATCGGGATCCATGCTGGAAGCACGTCGTTTCAAGGGCGAGGAAGAACGTTGATGAGGATTGGCATCACTGGTCATGATTACTTTGCGGGAGATGTTGAAGGGAGACCGGCTTCTGGCTGAATCAGAGGTCAGCGCAGGGCCAGTCTCGGGACCGGAAATGTCGCCTCCGCGATCGCTGTCGAGAGAAAGGTCGGCGACACCACAAGGCGACGAGGCGGTGCTCGATGCGTAATCGACGGAGACGAGGGAGCCGGTCTGCAAACGCGCAGGCAAGCTAGATGCCGGAACAGAATCGCCGCGTAGATAGGCAGGGGTCGACCGGCCGTCGGTAGATGCGGCGGAGAAGGAGAAGGCCGGGTCGTCGTTTGGTTCGCACGACGGGAGGACGGTGTCGGCGGGGGAAGAAGTGCTAATGACTTCGTCGTCGCGGGACTGGTTGCGGGAGAGCTTTCTCTTCTTTGAGGAAGACGTGGTGAAGGCGAGCTGCCTGTGCAGCTCCGGAATGGCGACGGGGGAAATCTGGATGTAGCGAGAGAGTGTGGGAGAAGGCGAGTTGCATAAGTAGTGCAGCCGGGCAATCGATCGCTAGCTCCAGTTACTGGAAAGCAGAACCAGGGCAAAATAAGACCGGGGAAAAAAGTCGACGGGGCGGTGGAAGGCTGTCTGAAGGACCTCCAAGCGGACTGCGCACCGGGGCTGTGGGGGTGGGAGGAGAGTGAAAGATGGCGGGCAGGACTTGATGGAATTGGATCCCACAAGGAGACGGTAGGACGGGAGCTGGTCCAAGTCGTGAGTAGGGCGTGGGCAGATGGGTGTAGGGGAAAAAATAGTGACGGACGGGTATGTGTGTGTTTGAGTTGGGACAGATCAGATGCAGATGTGCGCGTATGCCCCGGCTTCCTGCTTTGGTCGTCTTAGTGCTTGAAAGGATGCCTTACACAGTAGGAGCAGACAGGTAACTGTGTCGCTGTCTACCTATGAGTGATGAGTGGTGGTGTCTGGCGGTACAGTGCAGCGAGGCGTAGGGCAACGCGGTGCGGAGCGGCTGACGCAGTTTAGGCCGATTTCAGTGTGCTCAGCAGCGTCTCTGGGACCGTCCCAGCTGACTTTGTGAGTGCTGGAATGGGTGGATGGATGTATGACTTGTGTAAGACGCGTTGGCTTGGAGAATGCTGCACGGAGCCCAGGTACGTATCGTTTATTGGCAGCTAAGGTTTGATAGGTTTGATATACGGCAGCATCCAACGGAGATGGCGGTTTTATTCCGTGATGGCAGAACCCGCTAGACAGAAAACTGACGTGTACAAATGAGGTACGACGAAGTCAAAGGAGCCTCTGATGCAACCTGAATCACTGAGTTAGACTGAGGGCTCGGAGTGAATGCCAGAGAGGTTCTGTGGATGAAAAAGGACTGCTTTCAAAATACGTTTCAATTCGCCTCAACGTCTGAATTTTTCTGCCTCTTGCCCACTCCGCAATGCCAGGATGGTGCAAGGCTTTGGACAGGGAAGTAACGGTCATCTTGGTATGTGTCGATGTTGACAAGGAATAAAAATTCTGTTCTCTCTCTAAAAGTCGGACAATGTTTCAGGGAAAGTGCCGGATTGCTCGTTGAGATTTCGCACTACACCTGCTCTGGGGCTTGGATGGCAGCTGAACCCCACACCGAGAGGAGAAGGATAAACTCCATTCGCGAATCGTAGCTGCCTGTTCGAGCTGCACGGCGCCTCTCATTCACTGGCATCGGCTTGTTTGGAGGCAATAGCGTGGGATTTGGAGTGGACGGGGCGGGGAAAATGCAACTTCTTCTCCCAGTACTCGACCTCTGAATCCTGGATGTCACTAACGAGAGTATTCAGGTCTGTCTGTATTCTGCGAAAACTCCAGCTAATTTACTTTTACTATCTTTATATGTCGACGACAATAGAGCCTGATCTTTAAGCATTTTCTTTCGTTCGCCATAACGAAGTCCTACCAGACTCTCACAGACGCGTCCAACCACTGTCCAGCTGGTTGTTCCTTTCACTCGGCGTCCGCCTCTTGCTTGGGCCTTGCTGGCTCCGACTCCTTCTCCAGGCCTCGAAGTCGCTAGTAATTTTCATTCCAAGGGCAGTTTCTCCTTGGTTTTCTGTGGTCTGCAACAAGACCCAGAATAATAGGGCAAAGTCCCGAGCAAGGTAGTCCGTCTCCCCGTGTGCCGTGTTCCTTCCTACCGCCGTTCCGCGAAAGGGAAGAATTCTGCGTCGAAGCGCCCCTGCAGCCCCACTCACCTTCCCTCGCCCGGACCACACAGTCTCATTCAGGCCGTTCTCGTGCTCTGCCTGACGTCAGTCCACATCAAACCCTGGTCTGCCTTTCGCCAACGGCAGCAGCTGCCAACAGCTACAGACTGAGCGGGAGACATTTTGATAGGACGAGTACTTGACTTCGTCTGGGTTGCGCTCGGTGAATGAAACCAAGACGAATTTGCTACTCAAAAGATTTCCAGGTTCTCATCTCTGAGGCCTGTCCTGCAGTACTGGCATTCGCATCGACGCAGAATTGTTCATTAGCCGCATGCCATTTAATCCTGACTCGTGTGGACTTTAGTATCACCCGATTTCTTGTCAGAAAAGAGTGACAGCTTTGCACTCTATTACTCGTAAAAAGCCTATGACATGCTGCTCTTTCCATCTGAGCTGCTCTACTAGTAAATGACTGCTGACTAATCTTTCTGCAGTTCTGACTGCCAATCTGCCACCGTGATCGAAGTAAGCAAAACATTGGCTTCAGGGACTCTATCCCAGGCCCATGTGAGGCCTCATAACATCATGCCTTCCCTATTTCAACAATGGCCACTTGTGCTTTGACTTCCTCCCCACCCCACCACAAGTTTCAACACCAAATGACAACAATGGCGGGTCTGAACCAGCCATGTTGTCTCTCTAACAAATGGATCTTGAAAGCATCCCGTCTCTCAACGCCACCTGAGTGTGAAATCCTCAACCACTACTCCCCCTTGCCTTCATAATTTTGCATCTGTGTCTTCATATTCAGTCAGGTCCTTGGCTGATCGGGCACCCCGAGTTGCCTGCAGGCTTGCCCGGAAGCTGCGGACGTCTTGGATGAGAATAGGCTCAGAATCGCCAGCTGTGCTGCTGTCTCCCTCCTTGACTCCGTTGACCTTTGTCTCTGTCTCTAGTGATTTACCAGCTTGTGCATGTAGGTGCACTGAAAGTTTTGCTCGTACGGGCGAGCCTGGCTTGATGTGCTGCTGGAAGAACTCAACCATGTCTGCCTTTGTGAGCGTCTTGATTTGGGCAGCGTCTTGTTGCGCTGAAAGCGGAAAGTTGTCAGTCAAAGAGTTTGAAATAGCTAAAGCAAGGGCAACTTACCTAGCTCGAAATCATAATATTCACTAGCAATCTGCGCCCAGTGCCTGCTGCTTTCTTGGTCCAAGTTCTTGAGCTTCTCGAGGCGTCGAACAATGAGACTACGCTTGTGGCCTTCGAAATCGGCATCAGACATCGAATCCAGATTGTTCGAGAAAAAGTTGAGGAAAGCCTCGATCCTGGACTCCAAATACTCTGGCGTCCTCTCACTCTGAATGATGAATCTGAAGCCGTAGGTGGTTGAGAAGCTTCTCACTCCGCTGAACACAACATAGCCCAATTGCTCTTTAGTTCGGAGCTGGTCAAAAGCGGGCTCATGAGACATCTGGTCGAGCAACATCGTCTTAGCGCGGACCAGCCTGTCACTCTTGTCGCCAACGTAGAGCCAGACCTCAATGCAGTGATTTACGTTCGCTGGATCCTTCAAAGTCTTCTTGTAAACGTAGTTTGATCCTGGAGGAATGACGAGAGATCGAATGACGGGCCACTGGGCTCGGGGAAGCACACGGGGCTTCAGGATCGTCTCGATCATGTCTGTCAGCTTGAGGGCATCCTCCTTGTAGAGGTTTCCGTGCACGTAACTCTCGATGTGCAGCTGTGCAAGCATCTGCTTCTTGAACTGGCGCACATCTTCCGCCGTAATGTTGGGCAACTCAGCCAAGGACTCCTCAACGACATAGTCGCGCTCGGAGTTCAAATATGTCGTGTAGTCTGAGACCTGGCTGAAAGGCTGCTGAAGCTCCCAATTGTTGTAACCTCGGTTGAGTCGCTCCTTGATGATGTCGAACCTTTCATCCTTAATCTTGAGATCGCGCATCGTGATCAAAACTTGCTCCAGGAGAACAGCCAGTTTGTCGTTATACCCGCTGAGGTCGAGGAAGAGTCCACGAGAATCGAGCGTCACGGTATATTGCAGGCCAGCGAGCTCCGCATCGTAGGAGTATGCTTCGAGGGCGTCTCTAACAAGGTCCGTGAACAATCTAGCCTTGACAGCATTCTCTGCGCTGGCGTAAATATTGGGGTTGCGGCAGCTGATGACCAGGTTGGCCTTGGGCACCCAGAATGTGTCATCTTTTTTGAACCATGTCCGAGCGAGGCTGTCATTTCGGACGACGCGTGGGGACAGCGCTGGCTCGTTCACCTCCTTCTTCTCGACCTCGAGCTTGGTGGGAATGAAATTGTTCTTGTGGGGGAGATGAAGTTCGGCAAGTCGTTCCGAGGCAGAACCGGAAGCCGCCTTCTTGATCTCCGCCATGAAGTTCTCGGGGATCTTCTCGTGACGATACTCAGTCCCGTACCACTTTTCCTTCTGGTTCCAGTCGCCAGGGAACTTTTGTGATACGATGGTCATGCGGAAATTGTCTGGCCTCAAGCACGCCAAGCCCTTCTCAATCAACTGAGAATCGAACTTCCTCAGCCGACTGTATCCGCTGAGCAGCCATTCGCGTGGCAGTGGCTTCTGCATGACGGAGCTGATCTTGCTAGTGAATCGGCTCGCGGGCGTCTTCTGTTTGAATTTGAAGTCGACATCGGCCATGCCCTTCTGCTCGTCGAAGATCCATTCCTGGGGCGGAGCTTCACGCAGGAGAGAGACGTACTGGAAGAATACCTTGACAACTTCCTTGTAATTCTTGAGACCCTGTATTTTGCGTCAGCATGTGAGATCGAGGTCATAGCGGCGCGGATTACAAACTCACCTCTTCCGTCAAGCGAATCTGACAGTCGAAAATACCAGGGGTGCCCGGACACACAGGGTAGGCACCGGCGCTCAAGCCGTTAGCCCAACCCTTCTCCTTCACATACGCCATGATGCTACCAGGGCCCTCGTGGCCGATCAAGTGGCTGACGTATCGGCTGGGCTGGGACTCGTACATATTCTCCTCGTCCAGGAACGGGAAAAAGAGGTTCAATTCACGCGAATCCATGACGGGCTTCGCGAACACCTGCATTCCAAGCTCGGTCTCGCGGAAAGGAACCTCGTCCTCCCATCGATTCGGAGCCAAGTCCTTGTTGGGAACTCCGGCGAACAACTCAGCGACCCAATCCTCCAGTACATCCAACGACTCACGTCCGAGGACAACCAGCTTCATCCTGTTTGCCGAGTAGTGTTTCTCATGGAACTCCATAAACTTCTTGCGCACATTAATGCCCTGTGCCTCTGGTTGGGCCTTGAGCACCTCGAGGTTGCCGGTCGAAAAGTGGCAGTAGGGATGCTTTGGGTTGGACAATGACTTCTCCAGTTGATGCAATCTCCATTGGTCGTTCTGCAGGTTCTTCTTGTTCTCCGAGTCCACCGCGCGCAACTCTCGGTCGAGGGTCGATTCGAGGAAAAGCGGCTCAATGAAGAACTGGGCGAAGCGGTCGAGCGCACCCTTGAAGGGGGACGGGTTCGAGGCTGATGGCTCCTGGTCGTTGGCTGGCTTTGCTGAGACGTCGAAGAAGTAGTTTGTCGAGGTCGCCCCCGTGTAGGCATTAGAGCTACCGGAATTGTTCGAGAGGTACTGGGAGTATTCGTTTTCCACGGGGAACTTCTTGGTGCCCATGAACAGGAGCTGCGCAAACAAAGGTTAGCCATAGGGGATCGCTGGAGGGAACTTTCTCTAGTCGAGGCTCCGTACATGTTCCACGGCATGGGCCATGCCGGGCATATCCTCCTCGTCACTGAAGTTGCCGACATTGACGTCGAGGGCGGCGCTGGCCTTATCCGTCTCGGGGTCGTGGACCAGCAGAGCCTCAAGCTTGTTGGACAGCCGAATAACACGGTAGGTTCTGTCGTCGAGCGAAGGGGTCTCGAGCTGATCCGTGACCCTCTCGACGGGATGGAGCCTCGGTTCGCGGTTCAGGCCATCCGGGTCCCTGGGACCGGCGGCAACGGGTTCTCTGTCCGACATGTTTGCGGAAGTGTGCGTGAAGCGTGCAAAGTGGGCGGTAAGGGATCGAATTGAGATGCTGGTGGGTATAGTTGCGGCGGCGATACTCGTGTGGCAGTGGTCGATGCAGTTTGTTGAAAGGGAGCGTACGGCGCAGGACTGCAGCAGGACGGTTTGGGAGATGGCTGCTGGTCGTCGGCTGGCACGTTGCAAGAAGACAAAAGTTCTGAGCGTGGGGTGGGGGAACGCCACTTTTGAAGAGAAGGGAACGTCGAGCAGACGTGGAGGTGACACGATTTTGAGGGAGAACAGAGTCAGAAGTGGGTTTGTTGGTGGACGAGATTCGGAACTGTGAACCCAGGCTGGAGCAAAAGAAGCACCCGCAAGCCGCAGCGGAATGGCGAGTGAAGGTGAGCGAACGGGTACGAGTGGTTGAATGAGGTGCAATGTGCGAGTGTAAGTGTCAGCCGTGGGACGGATAGTGGAGGAAGAAGAAGAAGCAGCCAGGGAGGTGCTGGGTGCTGGAGCAGACCGGGATCTCAAGAGCGGATACCGCCTGCAAAAGGTGCGGCTACCGTCCCTCAGTGCCTACCTACCTTACCGTATGTACCTCGGACCAGGGACTGACTGGGCCTGGAGGCAACAAGATGATGATGCCAGCTGGGGTGGAGGGGTCTTGGAATTGAGGTGAACAGCCTGGCGGCCTGACAGACAAGGGCATAAGGGATAATGGCATTTTACCTACCTACCGTACCTACCGAAAGGTATCTATCTATCCTAGGTACGGTAGGCACCTTAGCTTGAAGGAGTAGTCAGTCTCATTAGGAGTGAATTAGGCGACCGTGTTCACGCGGATATTTTACAGAGAGATACACGTTGTTTCAAGGTTCTGCTGACACAAGTCGCCTTCAGTAGGGTGGTACCTAAGGTAGGCACCTACGGTACCTTACCTAGGTACCTAAGGTAAGGTAAGCAAATGGGGATATCTAGATGCCAACATATATAGAAGCAACGAACGAGGCTGCCTAGCACCTGCTTGTTTCCTTACTTCCTTCCATTCCTCGCTCAACGGGCGGCATGTACCTACCTAGAAAGGGTCTGTGCCCAGAAAGTATGGGGACGCAAGGGACACCACCTTACCGCTGTGCGACCCAAGGGTTCCGGCTGGACGGGCTCCAGAAACCATGGACGAAAGCGTAAGGTACCTTACCTACCTAGGTACGAAGTGCCCCTCCTCAGTGTGCTCGGGGGTCTGTCCGTACCTTAGGTACTATACTACAGTACCTACCTACCTAGGTAGTACCTTAAGGTAAGGTAAGGTAAGATAAGGTACCTTGGACGGCAGATATTCTGAACCGATGCTTGGAGGCCACCCTTCTCCAGCCGGGGAAGTGAATGAACAAAGCACATACATACAACTACCAAGACAAGAGCTGGAAGCCGTCAACAAACTGCGACGCCGGTACGTCAACTCACAAACTCCGATGTTGCTTGACTGGCAAAGCGCTAATATTGCAGCTGTCGCACTACTGAGAGTACTGTCACGCCTCGTGGGTTTATTCTGTTTTATGACTGATGGAGTTGATGGATGCCATATCCAGGCGAGGTGACGACCTCTGAAACATGCAATGGCTCTTGCCTTGCTCCATGACGAGCCGTCCGGTATGGACCTCATTACCCAGGTTGCCACACAACAGAACGCGATATTTACTGCATGTACCACTTCCCGTACGAGCAGGCCAACCGCAAGCCTCAAAACAACTGGGTATGATAAGCACCCGGCCCTGAAGCTGAAGATGTCAAGATGGAACCGAGATGTCGAAATCATACCCTCTTTTCGTCCCGTCTCTTCCTTGTCCACGTCCACCCCTGACACATCAGAGAGTCATTCAGACAAAGCCCAGCCCGTTCGCCACGTCCCAGTACGACTATTCGTGAGTGGGATGCCGCAGAAAGCCTCAATTACAGCACCAGGACATCCCCAGCATCTGCATCTCCACGTGGAAAGATGCCGGTTTGTTCTGGTTGAAACGAGTCGCACCGCTGTGCGCAATGGTGGCAACTCCGGTTTGGTTGCCGTCGACGCAAAGCCATATCCGGGCAGGACAATGCTAGATAGCAAGTCATTAAACGGGACTGCTGTTCTTTGGCAGCTATATTTCCAGCATATCGATGTCAGAGGCGAGGTGCCCTGGCTGGTCACGGCGGCCGTGTCCCCGGCTGTATCGCTAGTGTTGATGGGGGACAGCGGGTGCAGACAACGACCGGGAAAGTTCTCAGGCTCGGGGGTTATCTTTTACATGGCTAGCTCGTCGGTTTGTTTCTTCTATCGTGCTCGGCCTTGCTCGCCTCACGCATTTTAATGTCAATCATCCTGTCCCCCGCCCAAGGATCGCGTCACTCTGATACAGCCCGAGAATGGGTGACAGAAACGAAATAAACAACAGCACGGGTTCGGCTGCCGTCCCTCTAGATGATCCACACCAGACGCTTCTTGTCCCCTGCGGTTGAGTCCATGTTAAATTCATCATTAGAGTACATCATGTATCATCTCGGCTATCAGGCAGCGGTAGCTTTATGATGAGTTGATCTCCGCAAAATTGCAAGTGATTGCCAACAGAGATGATGGAGAGCATTGGGGACCAGTAAGAGTCCCCAACTGACACGTTACCACCGGTCTTGGTAACCTTTATGTCCGAAAAGAGCGGGTCCTTTTCCGCACCGAATGATGAATGAATACTTGGCAGTAGTTACTGACTACTGTTAAGCAAAAGCTTGAACTGGAAGCTCAGAATGAGCCATAGGAGACCGTGAACCACCGGTCGCTCCCCGTCGAAAGCCTCACAGGACACCTTGATACCCCGGGGCCCCGTCCACCCCTGTTCCGCCCCGGATAAGCTGTTGGCGGAGAGAGAGAAACATGTCGCGGAAGGCGGTGACAAGGGAGGTGAGTCGGGATACTGCAGTTTCAGGTGTCAGCGCCAGAAAAGAAATAAAGCGGAACAGGGGATCTCGTTTCTCATTGTTTCGGGAGGGGAGAAGAAAATTGAGGTCCCCCTTGTCGTTTCTGCGCCTTTCCCGGGAATCCGGTTTGCGGGCAATCCTTCTGAGTGCCACATAGAGAGAAACAGAGAGAGGGAGAGAGAGATTGAAGAGCTTGGACTTGAAATTCCCTTCTCTTTGATGACAGGCTGGATAAGTCAGTCCAAGGGGAAATTCGCGCAATCAACACTGATTGCCCGCGGGCAGAAATGCAGCGCAAATCTAATAGTTGTCGCCTGTTGCCAAGCTTTCGATGTGTTTGCCTGTCAAGGTTAATTGAACTTCCTCCACTCACTTTTGTTTGTGTATCCACCCAAAGACAAGAGACGGTCGACTTGCGCCGCACCACCTCTCATGCGCTTCTTATGTTTGAGCACTCACTACTCGTGTGAAATGCCACTTTGAGTTAAAAGATGGTCGTCTACTGCGGTAGGTACTCTCGAACTCTTCCTCTTCACCTCTTGAGGCAAGGCGCAGCTGTAAGCAGATCACGCCGGCATCTTTCATGCATGGGACGGGTGGTGTGCTGCTGTTCGCATTGGACGAACCTAGCCCGCCACATACTCATCAATCCGGCTGAAAATGAGCCCATTGGTAAAGCCTATTTCATCATTCACACTTGCTTTTAGTATAACAGCAAACGCATGTTTGCTAATTTTGTGCTTGGCTGCTGGTTGCAACGCGGGCCCCTTGGTCGGCCGGGCCATGGGTACCAGCGACTCGGCTTGGATCCGTCTGGCTGGGTGTCGTGCCTCTCTTCTGCACTGCCAAACCTTCGCCTCTATGTGCGGGCCACTCCCGGCGAGATGGGTAATAAGTTATTGTTCGAACGAGAAGTCCCTGTTATCTCTAGTAGAGTACCAACGAAGTGGACAACAATTTGGCCCCCACGACCCGGAATATTCACCTTCATGGTATGTTGGTCCGACTAGTAACTTCTTACATATCAATCGGTCAGCAGCAGTATCAAAATCTCAGTCAACCTCCATCAGATATGACTTTGATCTCTGCCACAGGTGATGGAATCCCAACTCCATCGCAATAATTAGTGGTCTCGCGTTACGGGAGGTCTTCACAGTCCCCACAAACCCCAACCACGCTGCCAGCAAAGGCTCGCAGCGTCGCACATAGACACACAGATACAGATACAGATATAAAGCAAGCATTTCACTGTGGCCCGCCTCTTCGCTTCCACGAGTCTTTCGTTGCAATCATGCCGACCATCAAAACCTTAAAAGACCAGGCCCTTTAACGATAGCCCCGTCTTAGATCCGGACTGCCGCCGTTCGGGTGTCCCGAGTAAACGACGCCCAGAACGAACAGTCGTTGATCGGAAGACACTCCGTAAGCCCATGATTCGGCAAAGCGGGCGGCTGTTGCTCCTCCCACCTCCATCTCTCTCTCTCTCTCTCTCTCTCTCTCTCTCCCGCGCCTTTCGCTCATTTATGCTTCTGGCAGACGCGCTCTTACCTCCTTGGACAACGGGACGAGTCATTACGCCTCGCTGCCCACTTGACTAAGTTCTCGAACCCGCAATAGGCACGACCTGCCCACCTCGGCGGGCGGTCAGGCGTCCTTGACCGCTGTCGACGGGAGACGGAGAACCCGCCCACGGTGGTTGCCTGCCGCTTCTCACAACTTGACACCGAGAGGCTGCCCCGTTCCCACCGTTGCTTCCCAGGGCCGTACGTCCCGCTCGCCTCGCCGCTGGCCACAGGCTACCCCCAATAGGAAAACTGACCCGTTCCCGGTCGACTCTGATGATATTACGTGCATCGAATGCCTGTTTACGACGCCGGGAAGTTGTAAGCTGCAGCTAATGCCTTGTGGGTTCAAGGAAAGAAGAGCGGGAACACGGCATATCTCACGTACTGCGTATTTCCCATCAGACAGCTTCCAGCGCCCGAGTGAGATTTGCCGAAGCACGCCTAGTACAAGCCCCCTCCCCCAGTTCCTTCGCGGGCTCAGTCTCGGCGAATCCACTCTTTCTTTACACCTCCAGACGGGCCCGAGGCCGGTCAATACCGGTCCGGAGACCATTGCCGTCCCGGGAGTTGACGGCCAAGTTTGCTCTGACCAGGGATATTGACAGATTGGCCGAACAAAAGGTCGAGCAGCCAACCTCGCCAACTGAGCCGGATTACTATTAAACAGAGTGGAACCCGTGTTCCGAGAGCGCGGGATTCCATAAGTTGCGCCCAGAACAAATAAACCCGACTGTTTCGTTTCAACCAGGGTTTATATTGCCGTCATGGCAACCGCGGCGATTACCCGTATACGGCACCCATATAAGCCTATTCAGGCAGGCACCGCCACAGGCAGAGCACGTGACTTTCGCGCCCTGTGCGGCCACCTTCTATAGAACAGAAACATCACGCGCGCGCACTTTTATAGCTGTATTTATATCACTATATATATATATATACTATAAAATTCCTTCTGAAGTGCAATTTCAGGTAGAAAATACTCTCTAGAAGGTATTTTAGCAGCTATAGCTATTATAGTAACGCGAATACTACTTGCGCGCGTGATGTTATTGTTGTTGAGTGCGCTCAGGAGAAGGACTTTGAGCCCAGAAAACTGGCGCTGGCGGAGTAGTGTGCGAGCCCACTAAGTAGTACCTGGATAGGCTTAAATGGGTGCCGGATACGGGTACTCAACCGCGGCAGGTCTTCAATCTTGGGCAGATTACCAACCGCGAAGCGAGGAGATCAAGCGATGTTTCTCTGGGGCTATCGAGTACAGTACTTGGACACAACGCCGAATCTTGGGCTGCTTGTCCGATGACCACGCGTATCCGAATTACAACTGCGATATGAACTGCGGCATCGTACCATTCAGGTGACACTCAGAGTAAGTGATGTGCCCATGTCGTGTCGTTGCACGAACGGCGCATACTTGTGGTACTTTCCAGAAACTCGACCCTTGCTTGTCATTTCGGTCCTACATCGCACTGCAAGCCCGGCAGACTATGCGATGGGATGACGACAACGGTTGATCGCGAAGCAGTGGGACTTTTCTCGAGTCCACCGTCCGTCACCCGATGTGCCCACGCACCGAAGCTAAATCAAGTCCCAGCTCTTGCAATTTTCCCCGCGCAAGAGCATACGATAAAGGAAGGCAGGTCTAGACTTTGTTCCGCAGGAGGGAGGACGAGAAGGGGCCCAAGTCCAGTCCCCTATCCAAAGATAGAGGTTTGCCGGGACACCGGCTTCGCATCTCCAGAGTTTTCCAAGTTGCCGTTTTGAGCAAGCTGCGTGCGAGAGGTAGCAGGATCGACAAGTTCACATGCGAAAAATGGCTTCTTGTCCGAGCCGGTCAAGGACAGGGGATCGATACACTAGGATCTCTTCCCATCGAGATGTCTGAAAGAAAAAAAAGGGGGGAAAGAACGTGCCGACAGGGTTGATGGTGTTGTCTTGTTGTCAGTTGTCACCGGCAATTTGTTTCGGCTCATTGGCTGAAGCCGCAATGCCTAGATCGATAGATTCTGCCGTCGACTCAAGCTCGTACATATGGTCGAGGGTACTTTATAATGGAATCCCACGTAGCAGTCGTTACGGCAGATCGACGTTATGTCCTACGTTGTTGTGATGGGTCATGCTGCTCATTCGAAGCTGACGCTCAGTCGCGGTCTGTACTTTGGGTCCTCGTACAAAAGAATTTTTTAAGATGCCTGCTGGCGAGGGAGAAAAAAAAAGCCCCAGCTTTTCAATTTCGCTGCATTGAGAGGCTTGGCATGCCCGCCATTTCTGCAAATGCTGATGATGTTCGCAAGGCTTGTTAGTGCTATGTCCTTTTCTTCCATCATATCGTTGCGATGGTGGAACGTCGAGCTATACCCATCATCGAATTCTCTTCCATTAAAATCGCTGATCTATCCCAAGCCTGTCGTCCCATGAGCAGTCCGCAATACGTATGTACGTGTCGCATCAAGATCGTGATGCATGTGTGATGCCGTCGTCGAACAACATATGCCTCTTTCTAGAAACGTTGCGAAACAGGATGTGAATCCGTCACTGTAATCCCACAAAGCGAACGATGGCCTGGCGAATACGTCAAGAGTGCCCTAACGGGGCAACAAGGGTATCTCGAAACGAAACAACCGCGCTCGCAAACCTCAGTTTCATCAAGACTTTTGGAAAGACTTCCTCTTGCCATTTCCACGCTTGGGGCAGTCTGCGGCCTTGTGACCCTGTTTGCCGCAGTTGTGGCAGCTCATAGAGACGGTGGAGGGTTTGCCGGCCCCAGAGATACCTCCTCCGGGACTGTTTGAGAAGCTGCCGGAGATAGACGATAGTTGATTCAGCTTGACATCCTTCCTCCTCCTCTTGTCTCGGAACTCCTGGGCCTTGCGGGACTCTGTCGATTTTCTCGCTTGGAGATTCACTCTTGTACGGCCCTGGCCACCAGATGATAGACCCTCGATTCGCTTTGACTTTGATTTGGACTTGGACGCCGGTGTTTCCACTTCAGCTTCCGAGTCGTCTTCGTCACTTGACGCGTCGGAGTCGCTTGAGTCACTCGAGTCGCCCGAGTCGCTCTCGTCTTTCCCGGTGCCTTCGCCGCCGTTCTTCTGGTTGCCCGCTTAGCGCATGCATTTCAAGGTTTCAGTCGTTTAACGTACCTTCGCGTCCGTGTCCTTGGGGTTTCCAATCATCCTCCTTCCGACTTGTGGGGTATCATCCTCATCACCCTCTTCGTTGGTTCCGTCGATGTCTGCGTATCCGACATAGACAATGTTGGGCGGCGCATCTTCCGCATCCTCCTTTTTACCCCATGATCCTTCCAACACCCAATGCGTATCTGATACCTCGGCTCTGGATGCTGCCAGCGCCGCCAATCGTTTTGCCTCCTGCTGCTTCAGAGCAGCTTGGACGGCCGTCTGGTCGAACGAGTGAAAGTCCCCGGTGAGTGGGGAGTTCTGGAACTTGCGCCGCTTGGATGATGGCTCTTCGGGTGACAGCTCCGCAGGCGACCCGTTCGAAGCAGCTCTCTGCATGAACTTCATCGTCAGTAAGCGAGAGGAGATTCCTCTGCCCGGAGGAGTTTCGGGTGCCAAGTTTTTCGACATCGTGACGTAGTTCTCGAAACGACCACGGATCTGCTATTAGTGTTGATGTGCAAAAGTCGCGTGCGTCAATCTTGCGGCAGAGCGAGACAGTCGCGATCCAGACTAAGATAGGTATGGAACGAAATGTTTGGGTGATAGTAAACGTGATGTGCGACGTCAATTCTTGATTGAAGCACCAAAATTCTGGAAATTCTGCCGTCCAGTGTGCGGCGAATGTGTTCACCGCCTACTATACGCCATGCGACAGGCACGCACAGTTGATGGTCCGTGCGTACTGGAGGCCAGGTTAGCTTGGCAAGCGGGAGCGGGAGCGGCTGCCCTCCGACCAACGGGCCCGACCTGGGATCGTCTCACCCTTACCATGCACGACTTGCCCGCGGGCAAGAGACGCTCAACAGTACTTGCGGTTTCGCTTCCTTCTTCACGTCAGTAGCGCATGACCTCGGGAAGCGTCGATCTTTTACGATGTATACATGCGGAACATCTTGAGTGCCGTGAATGGAGCTACTAGGTACAGCCGAATCCAAAACCACCTTGTATGTCGCATTGGATCTCTTCTCTGCTCGAAGGCTATTCGCGTTGGCCTGCCTTCAGCTTCTCCAGCTTCTCCAGCCGCTCGGAAGTCATCTCAAAACACTCAGGCAACCCGGTATCTTCCCATTTCCCTCCGAGAATTATCTTCACGAGACCTGGAGCGCAAGTGAAGATTTTCGCCATGCCTTGTCACAGAAATCAGCAACGCACGTCAAAGTTACCGGAGGGCTCAGACTCACCATGGCCGTTGAACCCAGCACAGACCCATTGGCCCGGAGAACCGTCGACTTTTCCGATGAAGGGTACCATATCTGGAGTCATGCCAATGATACCGGTCCATGCATGGAGTAAACCCTCGCCTTGCCTCAGCTTTTCCGGCTTGCAGTCCGGGAAACAGGCTTGGAAATTCACCACTGAATCATCTCGGGTTTCTTCGCTGAACACCCTATCGTTGGTCGTTAGGCGCTCGATATTTGTCGACTCACTGACATTAGGGCTCGCCAAAGCCGACCCAATGATGATGACACCATCTGCACGGCGCTGAGCGACCGAGTAGAAATGTCTCAGGCCGTGCCTCAACGACATTGTGCTTGGGAGGATCTTGGAGCCTGCAAGTGCCGCTGGCGGAACGAAAGCGTGGGCTTGGGCACGCTCGGGGTTGACAATGGCGGAGAGTTGCGGCAACAGATGCGATGCGAAGGCGTTGGTGCAGTGGATCACCGTGGGTGTCGTGATAGTGCCGCGAGGAGTCTTGACGTCCCATATGGTCTCGTTTGCGTTCGATGACGATGCTTTCTCTACAGAAAACGCGGGGCAGTGGGTGTAAAGCTCCACGCCGTTCCCGATACTCTTCGTCAGAAGCCATTGTGCAAGTTTGGCTGGATGGCTCGATCCTGCCGGCCATTCGTATGCGCATAGGGCTCCTTGAACCCCGGTCTTTTGCTGAGCCTCTTCGCCTGAGTAGAATTTGATGTGCGATACATC
Organism: Colletotrichum neosansevieriae; assembly: GCA_036785495.1. Lineage (NCBI taxonomy): Eukaryota > Fungi > Ascomycota > Sordariomycetes > Glomerellales > Glomerellaceae > Colletotrichum > Colletotrichum neosansevieriae. Next base: position 141,148 of record JAVHLV010000074.1, on the reverse strand, counting down.
GCCACCGGCTTCCTGGTATGCCTTGAGGCTCTGGGCGTTGTGGTCCGCAAACTCCTGAGACAGACAAACGTCAAAAGTAGTGGTCGGGTTGAAGTCGCACTGCACGCCGTGTTTCTTGACGAAGTCATCGACGGCGTGGAAGACAGCTCTCTCGTTCTGGATGATCTTGACGGCTTGCTCTTCACCGTGGAGCTTCTTGAAGGTTGTGAAGCCTCGGAATGCGTCCGGTCTGACGTGACCGGCGTTTCGAGAACTTGCGCCACTGGCCGCTTCCCTTGCCTCGAGGATTACTATTTCCGATCCAGATGCGCCGCCCTCGATCAGCTTGTACGCCGTCAAAGCTCCGGAAATACCTGAGCCGATAACAACGATTTTCGAGGCATTGGGAACCCGCTTGTCCTCATTGTGGTTCAAGTAAGGGAATGATCTGGTAGTCTGCTGCCAGTACGAGATGCAGGGATTCGTGAGCGGAAGGCCTGACATTCTGAGGGCTGTGTTGTCAATTGATGTGCCTCTGAATCGTGGAACACTTGCTCGCTGCTGATGAGCACCGACCCAGACAATTCCTACACAATTCTCGGCTCCGACATCGCATTCGGCGGCAAATCCCGACGAAACATTATGACTTCTAGGGCCAGATAAGAATTATAAAATCTGCGAGAACTTGTAGGAGTCGTAGGCATGGGAATTACACAATTATTTCGGAGGGATATCAGCCTTCATGGGTCATTGGTCGGAGGGAACGCCGCTTGTCGAGCGGCAAAGACCGCTCGCCCAGTAACACCAAATAACACTCAACTTGTCAACTCGTTTCCCCGTACCCGCAACGGAAACTAGCGCTTCAAATCCGACTGTGAAAAGGGCGGAAAAGACAAATCTAATTTACGCAAAGAGTCAGGCACATGACCTTATCAACGAATCGTACGGGGTATGCATTGTCGGAGGGCCCGCCGATTCAGGAGCGGCGATGACCGCCCCAATGAGGGGGGACGGCCTGTGCATCTCCCATGCTAGCTAGGTACGCGCAATGCAACTCTGCTCTTAACCGGAACCTCCACATGATCAACACCGGAAGCCATCAGTCATTGATAACAGGACCGGAGCGGTAACCGGGGTTTTCGAAGATAGAGCCGTGGAAATAGTTTGGTCAAAGATTGCCGGCAGGCACTACCTTATCTGAGTCGTTGTGAGCAGCATTGCGGGGAACATGTATATAGAATGAGGTCCTCTTGACTTGGTTCTCAACCAACACCATATGCACTCTCTCTTCACTCCGCGTCAGTCCCTCCTCATTCGATCTGAACGGAAATGGGCAGGTTCAACCTCGGCAATTTGGCCTTTGCGGCCCGCCACGAGCGAACACCAGAGGAAGCGAAACTGGTGAGGCGATTGGACATCTTCCTGATGACTTTTGGTTGTGTTTCGCAAGGCAAGTAATTGTTGTCACGTGGCAGAACGAGTTGAGCTAACATCCACGCCAATAGTGATCAAGTGTTGGTTCTAATCAATTCCATCTTGATTGATGAAAATGACTGATCAACATTGTTCAGATCTTGACCAGACCAACATCAGCAATGCCTACGTTTCGGGAATGAAGGAGGACCTCAACCTCATGGGGAACGAATACAACTAGTGCGCGCCAACATTTTGATATCAGTCCCAGTGAAGGTATGCTAACACGCAGCTTCAGCTTCACGACGTACTTCAACGTGGCGTACTGCATCATGCTCATCCCCTCGCAAATCATCCTGACGTACGTCCGCCCAAGCTACTGGCTCTCCGGCCTTGAGGTTTGCTGGGGCGTCATCACGGGCATGTTTGCCCTTGTGAAAAATGCGCAACAAGTCTATGTTCTGCGAGTACTTCTCGGACTATGCGAATCCAGCGCCTGGCCAGGCATGATGACTCTATTGATGCATTGGTACACCCCTTCCGAGCTAGCCAAGCGTATGGGCTTTTACCACTCTTGCCAAGCTGTCGGATCAATGATGTCGGGAGCGCTCCAGGTGGCAATCAGGAGTTCTATGCATGGGCTTCACGGTGAGAATATGCAACTCTAACAGACGTATCAAGCTTGTGCTAATATCGAGCATAGGTCTTCCTGGCTGGCGCTGGCTCTTCGTTGTCAATTCTATTATGACCGTGGTTGTGGGTGCCCTGGGCTTCTTCCTTCTCCCCGACACCCCCAACAACCCGAACCCTCGCGCGTTCTGGTTTAAGAAAGGCCACGCTGAGCTTTCCATGGAGAGACTGCAGCGACACGGAAAGGCAGAGCCGAAGAAGATGACATGGGCTGCAACAAAGTAGGGCAGTCAACCCTTGTTCTAGAAACGCAGACTAACGAGAAGCAGGCGCGCGTTCAAGAGCTGGGTGATCTACTTCCTACCTGTTCTCTACATTGCCACGGTTCTCGAGACGTACGGCAACAACTACTTCAATTTGTTTTTGAAGAGCTTGAAGAACCCAGACGGCAGCGCTAGATGGACGACTTCCGAGGTCAACGCGATTCCCATCGGCGCCAGTGCAATCAACGTGGTATTTGGTCAGTAATCGTCGGGGACATATGAAAGCTCCACCAAAGCTAACTGGGAATGAAGTCTGGGTTTGGGCTATTCTCTCGGATCTCCTCATGACGCGCTGGACCCTCATCGTCATACAAGGTAAGAGTCTCTTCGATGTCCCCGTGCGTCGCCTGGCTAACTCCGCGACAGCAATCATCGGCCTCGCTTGCTGCATCGCCATGAGCATTTGGACGAGTCATCCCACCACGACGCCCCTCGGAGTTGCCTACGCGAGCAACTTCATCACGTTCACAGCAATGGGAACCGCTCCTCTCATATTTGCATGGCTGGCCGACCTGCTTCCCCAAGATCCCGAAGCGAGAACTTTGATCGTCGGTGTGTCTATTGCCGGTTACTACGCCATCTCCGCCTGGTCTCAAGTCCTTGTTTGGCCTGCCACTCAAGCTCCGTATTGTAAGTTGAGCCATCCAGAGAAATGTGTTGGTATTTTGGACTGACCGTTGTAGACAAATACGCTTGGCAATCCGCTACTGCAATCGGCGTTCTCGTCATTATTATGACTTGTGTGCTTCGATACATCGATGTCAAGTATCTCCTGTAAGACCCTCCATTTGCTCCCTCGTCCACGTCAGCTCTGACACATACGGTAGACCGAAGAGAGAGGCCTTCAGAAACACGGTCATCGAGGCGATGGAAGAGGACGGCGTCGAAAGAGTGGACTCTGCCGGCGATGCTGTAGACAACAAGGTCAAGTCGGCGGCGATCGTTCCAGAGGTCTGAGAGCATGGTTCCGAAGCGATTGCTGAATGCATGGGACAGTAAAAATATTGCAGAATACCTACCACGTGATATCAGATTACTGCTATTCAATGACTATACATTGTTAGCACATATTCTCACTACTGTCTTTATTGCGGCCTTGACCCTTACAGGAGAAAATAACCATGGTTTTAGTGTGAGCTAGCTGCGGACAAGCTGTCCTTTGCAACTTCTACTACCAAGATTGAAGCTATCATTGAAAGCCCTCTTCACTCTCAGGAACCTCTACACCATTGGATACACCTTTATTGGCAAAGCTTTCTTGCAGTGTCCAAGCATACAAGACCACCTTCTCCACCACCCCATATATCAAAATCAGGGCTTCGAGGAAGCGCCTTATGTTTGGGAATCTCGATTTTCAGCTTCTTATAGTGTGATATCGATACCCAGTATGGTAGAAAATCCCCGCCCAAGTCAGAAGTAGCTTCCCAGACCATGGATAAATCATCGAAGCTCGCTAACGCCATATGTGATAACTGCAAGTCAGGGTTTGCTGCATCGTCTGGAGTTCCCAGATTGAAAAAAAAAATTGTTCGCCGTCTTGCACTCTGCCCGTCCCCACAAGCAGAGCTTCCGAACCACCATCGACGGCCGAGACTCCTTGGGTGATTTCCCTCATCACCCGTGAACAAGCTGCGTCAAACGCATCGCGTTTCCCTTGGAATACTGGAAAATGCTCCACCATCCCCCATAAAACTGAAGAACAAGTGTTGACAAAAGACTGAAAAGACTCAAAGTCCACCGCCTCCCTTACTTGAGGCGAGTTGGCGTATGCAAACATCAAAGTCGTCCCGACGCAAAACACGTTCTCTACCGACTGCCAGTAGATCGTCAATCTCTTCTTGCGGAAGAAATCCCGATAGAGGTGTATCATCTTCGTGGCTAACTGCGTTGTCAAGAGCAGTTGCGCTCCTGATGGATTTGGATTATTGCGAGACGGACGATAAAGGCGGAATAGTGCGGTATGGTATGTAAGCTCGAAGGTCTCCACAACGGCGTGGTCGAAGCTACGCAAGTTTCCATTGCAAGGGATAGACTCCCGCCATTCGTTGATGCGGTCGTGTATCCGTGCTTGCCAATCCTCTATAGAGGCAGGTGCGTGAGGTGGTGCAGGCCTTTCGAACAAAACCCGCTGCATCTCAGTATGAATCTTGATATCGGAATAAGTGTAAGCTGACAAGCTTGGCGCCAGATATTTGCGCCTCATCGGCCAGAATCCCGTCCGCCGTAATGAGCTCATCATTTTGAAAACACTCGGAAACTGCCATGTCGTTATTTACGACTTCAAGAAAGGCCAGTGACACTTACTTCGGCGTTGATTGCACCGTCTGACGGACATAATGACATGTTTCATGCTACCGATATTTTTCGATCCATTCAGTATGCCGCCCAAAAGGTTCGTCGTCTAGTATCGAGAGCAAGGGCGTCGAGGTCGCCTTGCTTCGGATCATCGTGCAAGCCCAGTTCTACAGCGAGGCGGAGGGCGGCGCCGACTGTATTTCAGACGACCCAGAGAGTCGGATGCAGGTAGCAAAACTGCCCAACAAGTAGTAGAGCCTGTACCCCTTCAACATCTCCCGGGAGGCCAGCCTCTGTTAGGGCTGCCATAGCCGTTATGTGGTAACGGTCCGCCAGCCACGTCGGTATCCTTGCGGGATTGTGTTTGGACATGGATAGTAGCGCCGCAGCAAACACTTCAAGCACGAAGAATAGGGCAATCCTCGACTGAGTGGTCTTGTGAGTCTCGGCCACATCGACCACCCTAGGTAGCGCGTAGACCATATTCAGCTTTTCTCCGAGTGTGCGCTCGTGTAGCAACGGCATTTGACAAGATTTTCGGCGGTCTCTCTCGTCGGCAATAAGACTGGTCGAGTGTCCAAATCATTTGCGATATCAGAGGAACGGTCAGGCGGCGTGCTACGCCCAGAAGATCGCTTCTGGTGCATCTGAGGGGCTAGTCACGGTTTGGTGAGCTCCGTCATGAGGATCCTCGAGAACGAACGCTCCCCTTGCAGACCCATTGACACCGGAGCCGTTGTCGACGCGGCCGCCCTCGTCGCAAAAGTTCCAGACTCCGCCTGGATGTCCAGTGACGTGGCAAGACAGTTTTGAGTTTCTTCGGCTATAGGATCGCCTGTTTTTGCATTTTCAATGACAGCAGAAGTCGCAGGTTGTTGGGAAGCACTTGGTCCATTTTGACCCGGAGTTGTGATATCTTGGTATTCGATGCCGTGCTCTCGAAGCTTCAACTCAAGATAAGCAACAAGTTCTTCGAGTGAGTGTATGTAACTGCAATCAGAACATGTCAGGTCCTACATTATTTCTTTTGCGTTACGGATGGTCCGACCTTCGTGGCACTTGTCTTCTTGCTACCGCATCGTAGCTGAAACATTCAACACCAGCAAGCTCGCATAATCTGTAACGCACTGCCAGAATTAGAACGGTTCCAGAGAGCTGGAGTTGTCATAGAAGTTGAATGCATACAGGCAGCTTGTGATCAATTCGTTCTTTCTTCTGCCGACAACGAATGCAAGCTGTAGTATTGGCTCTCGGCACAGATGCTGACCGGTTACCTGTCACATGCTGATGGACAGTGCCCGTTGAAGGCATGGAGGTAGAATTTCTTCCTTTCCGAGGTGTGGTTCCGTCTCACGCCAACATCAATCGTGTTTCTCTAAAGCAGATTGGCCCCGGTGTCGGCACGGGGGACCAAGGGTATGAAGTCGACAGCTCCGGCTGGGGGGTGCTTGCTCCGACAAAAGGGGGGCCGAGCTCCTTGACCGAATGGACGGGACCGGGACACACCATACCTAGCGGGTCTTCACCTCGGCAAGCGGGGATTATTTGTTCCCGACGAATGACAGCAGGTGTAATCAATTGCTTCAGGACTCCAAGCTTCCCCAGAAGTCGACTATCTGGTGAGCCGGAACCGCCCGATCCCTTCGATCACATCGACCAATTGAGCCAGCACCATGTTGTCGGCATCGAGAAGAGCGACAAGCACCTTGTCGCGGCAACTCCGCGTTGCCTCGCGACCTTTCGCCGTGTCCGCGGCCTCCCGCACGACCGAGAAACCCGCCGTCGTCGAGAAGACCGAGACCGTCACACCCCAGGTGGCCGACAACACCGTCCCCAAGGAGGTCGGCCAGGCCCCCAACCGATCGCTCGTCTGGTCGCGCAGCCAGAAGCCCAGAGCTGAGGCCATGACCGGCCCCCGATTCGAGCAGACCGATTTCTCCCTTCAGGTGAGACGACGATAAGATACCTGTGACGACGACGACGAGGTTGTAGTAGAGGGGCTAACCGTTGGGCAACAGCCACAACCGTATGCCGCGATGGAGCTCATCCACGAGCAGCCGGTTACGTGGACTCACAAGCGCATAGTTGCGTGCGATGGTGGCGGCGGTCCCGCCGGTCACCCTAGAATCTTCATCAACACCGACAAGCCCGAGATTGCTTCCTGCAACTACTGCGGTCTGCCCTACGTATGTTTGATGGACTCCTCGGCAATCAAACAGCAGTTTAATCGCAGAGGTGCTGTTGTTGGGAGCATTTACTAATTGATTGACCAGGCCAACGAGCACCACCGCAAGCACCTCGAGTCCCTCCCCGAGACCTCCTACCCCCTCGCATAGAGACACATCGAATAGAGAGTTGGAGTCGGCGAAGTTGTGGCTGTGCTCAAAAGAAGCGTCCGCCGTGAGCTACATAACGGCTGGGTGATGTGTGTAAATATAGCAGAACCAGTGTTTCGGACAACCATTTCCATATTTCAACGAACTTGGAGCTCGAGTGACGCAACGCATTTTCCGGCGAATGCATAAAGTACAGATTTTCACAAATAAGCGATCTGAAAAGTTACTCGGACGTCCGCGAGAGAGGCACCTAGCGGTTATCCGGGTCGCTGCGTCTGCAAATACATGTTTTAGAGGAAGCTTTGCAAGTAGTTCTGAGAAAGAAAGCACTGCTTCGGCGCGGGTTCTAGGAGCATGTTCCGGGCGTATCGTATCTCATCGACTTGAGAATGTGTCCTTCATCAATTCTCGGTATTTGGGAACTAGTCGATGCCAGTAAGAGGTTTCCAATCAGGGTGTTTGCCAATAGATCTTACTCGCCTGGTAATGAGAAACAGTCAAACTTAAGAGCAATCGATTGATCCAGTTCTGCATGCTTTCGGGAGCGCAGGTTGATGGTGCACAGCTCATTGGTTCTGTGCGTACCAGAGTGCCTTGGTTCGCAATTCATCTGACCTCACTTACCTACCTACGTTACCTACCTACCCATCGAACCTACCCCACCAGATGGGACCGCCGGCACCATTTTCACCTACATGCACCGCAGCAGAGCAGCAGACATGTCCCCAACAACACCACACAACCGCCAACACATTTCCGCGACAACCACCCTATTAATCCTCATCTTCCTGATCATCTGCCTCTTTCCGAATTTATTTCATTTTTTCTGGCAGCTGCCCTTTGCACTGCTCGGCTTTACATCACCCACACCAAGCCGGTCAACCCCACGTCATTCCCCACCATCGGCGACAATGACGTGCTCTTGGTTCCAGAAGCAGTTCACCCTGCCCGCGCGCTCGCGCGGCTCCTACCTCATCACCGACGAGATCGTCAGCCAGCTCCCCGAGCTCAAGAACTACAAGGTCGGCATCCTTCACCTTTTTGTGCAGCATACGAGCTGCGCCCTGAGTCTCAACGAGAACTGGGACGACGATGTCCGTGCCGACATGAGCGATGCGCTGGACCGCATTGCGCCTGAAGCCGGCCCCAAGGGGCAGGAGCTGTACCGTCACAGTGCAGAGGGCCCCGATGACATGCCTGTGAGTCTTGACGGATCATGTCGTTGGAGCGGTTGCTGATATGACGTAGGCTCACATCAAGAGCGCACTTGTTGGTGCAAGCGTCACCATCCCTATCAAAGACGGCAGACTTGTGAGTGAAGCAAACCTCCTGGATACTGATTTCTTTTGCTCACTCACAGATAGGCTACGGGAACGTGGCAAGGAATTTGGTATCTCGAGTTCAGAGCCAGCAAGCACCAGCGCCGGCTCGTGGCCACTATTCAGGGGGAGCCCAAGGCATGAATTCTGGAGAGCTGGGGAGGCGCCATAGAAAGAATCATAAAAATCACAGTTTCCTCATGATTTCAAGCATGCCAATGCAATGATATTGGCACAAGTATGGAGGCGAAAACCTGTTGTACAGCCACCGGTCTAACCTACGCCGAACGCCTTGCCCAACCGTTTCCTATGAGACGCCCCATCAGCATCCGCAACTTTACTGCTCGCCATTCTCATCCTTCGCCTCTTGCATATCCGTGTCATCACCAGCCAGAACCTTGATTCTGGGCACGTAGCCTTCCGGCGCGCTTGAGCCGGGCGTAACAGCCACGACGTTGCCGTTCTCATCGACAAACTCGAAGTTGTATCTGCTGAGAAGATGAGGGATCGCGGAAAGTTGAGGTCCGTATCTGGCGGTATTGTCGTAGAGCTCGAACAAGGGGACAGCGAGAAGCTTCATGTTCTTGGGTACGCTGAGTACCTCTGTCAAGGATGTTAGCGAATTCCTTCGAGGTGGTGGATCCATCGGCGCATCGCGCATCATGTTAGGTGACACATACTACTGTTGGGTAACTGAATGAAGTAGAGCTTCTTGCATTCCTTCGGCCTAGTTACGTGCGCAGGCACAAACGGGTACATGAACGTCTCGAAGTTGGGCCGCCACCACTGGGCCAGGCAGTCGCCGACCTTCCAGTCCGCAGGCTCCTCGCCCTCGCCAATTCTACCGACAGGCGCAAGGCGCTCGTCCAGGCGGGCCTTGAAGCCCTCGACCTCGTCGTCTTCAGGGCGGAGGTAGTCGCCAGGCAGCTTGAAGAAGGCGTTGGCGATCTGCAGCATCAGGATGTGCGGGTGGTTGTGCTCGTGGCAGACGAGGATGCCCTCGCAGGTGCGACGCATGCCATGCTGGTTATAGTGCTCTTCGAGGCGCTTCAGGCGAGCAATCACGGAGGGATCCTCCTCGGGCTGTGTCTCCTTCACGCCGAAGGTGTAGTTGGACAGAGGGTAGAGACGGATCGTCTCCGGCTGGTTGGAGTTGAAGGAGAGAGGGATGATGGGCGCGTGGCCCGACTGCAGGGCTGTGGTAGTAATCGTGGACATATTGGAGGCTCCGACTCGGTGATGTGATGCGAAGCGCAAAGGGCTGCTGGTGTTCAGTTATGGGATTTGACGGGCGCAAGAAGATGGTTGAAGCTGAGGCAAGCAGGCCCAGATGCTCAAGCTCCACGATTCGACCAGGAGGCAAGCTGCTGATTGGGGAAGGCGGTAAGGATAACACCCCTGAGCACCGGCCCCACCTTCCGTAACGGCGAGACACCAGTTCATCCAACGACACACTTTGCCTCAGTGTTTCCGTCTCTTCATCGCAGCCCTCCATTGTAGACGGTGGAAAGATTCGGTTTGCCTTTTGAAAATTGGTCTAATGAGATGCTTGCCTCAATATCCCGCTGTATTCGATTAGGTAGTCTCTGACTGCGATCCAGTTGAACCAAGTCAGCTGTCTTACACCTTCTGAGGCTACGAGGACCAAGTCACTGATTCCAGGATCGAGTAACAGGAGAAGAGACAAGTCCTGCATAGTAATTCTTTGTGCATTGCAATTCCTTTTGGTTCAACAGAGCATGCTTTCGAGAGTTGACTTCTTTTAGAAGCTTGGTTGCTTTTGGTCAACTGCTTCTATTATGCACAACACCAAGGTTTCTGCGTGTTCTGGTGTCTTCCCAGTTGATCTACACGATGGCTGTTCTTTCCAACAGATCATTCAGATTGACTGCTTTGCTAGGTATGTTGTAAGGATGTAAAGATTGAATCCCAGTCTAAAGCTAGCAAACTTGGTGCAGTTCAGTGCTAAAATTGCAGGCTGCATTTTGACTCAGTTGTGAGTTGATGAGACACTGTTTAATATAAAGATTGAAGTGATTGGGAGCGGTTCACACCTGACACTCATTCATAATGCGCAGGCACCAAGGGAATTGGCTAGGGAGGGCTTGGGCAGGCTGGTGGCAGCTGCTGGGTTAATCACCTAGGGGCTTCATACCTGCTTGCCGTTTCAGTTTCTGGAGAGAAACCGTAGTTTCTTCCTGTGCCATCTGGAAGCTCTTGATAAATTTATGCCTGCCAAGGCACAAATTACCAGGCTCCTGCCCTTAGACACAGAGAAGGCATCTTTCAGACGTCTACCATTATCTTCCTTCCCACTTTCCAACTCACTGGTTTTCTCCTCTTCCTTCAGAGCCCTCTAACCAGTAAAATCTTTTCCTCTTCCACAGTCTCGCCTGCGTTGGCTTCTCCCCAAGCACAAGTTCGACTCAGCTCAGACCTCGACATCGCCATCGCGAAACCTTTTCGCGATATCTCATTTTCATCTTTGCATTGCGTTCTGAGGAAAACAGTCCTTGGTCGGAAGTTTGCGCTCCATTATAGACCTGATATTCAGTAAGTTTTCACTACTTTGGAGCAACTTAGCCGAGGTGACGCGCGCTCTTGCCCCGGAACAGCCGTCTCGCAAGAACTTCTCCGCAGACATTTATTTTCTGTTTCTTCTCCAGAGGAAGTTATTTTATCCCCTTCCGCTACTGTTTCTATCGTTCCATGAGCAGGAATTATCTCTACAGCTTTCTTCTCCTTCTGGTTAGAGCCATTCATTGTTTTCCAACATTACAGCCCATTGATTGCCTATTTCATCCTCAATTGTTAGCTACCTCTATTTTGACTCTTGAGCTAACCGTTCCTGATAGCAACTCTGAAATCCATCGTCTTCGAGGTTCCATGCAGACTTCACCAAGCCATCATGGAGGAGACTAGGCCCCAGCAACACCTGTCGGCGGCGAAAGCGGCCCATGAGATGCTGGAGAGAGTGAAGACAGAGTCGACAGGGATATTACTCAGACAGAAGAACATCAAGACCACTCGGTTGCTCCAAAACCTCAAAGAAAGTCTTAACTCCATGGCAGATCTGAGGAGAGCCAAGAAGTACGGCGAGTCAATCAACAAGCTACAGTCTCAGGCTGAGCTTCCACGCTTCGTCATTGGCGTTCTTGGTGGCACGGGAACCGGCAAGAGTTCTCTCATAAACGCCGTCCTAGATCAAGACCGCGTTGTACCGACAAACTGCATGCGAGCATGCACAGCTGTCATTACAGAGATCCTGTGGAACGCTTCAGATGACCCGAAAAAGAAATATCGAGCTGAGATAGAGTTTCTTACGCAGGCAGAATGGACGCAGGAACTATTGCAACTTCACCGGGACATCCTCGACTCTGATGGCAAGATCTCCAAAGACACAAAAGACCATTCTAGCGACGCCGGAGCAGCCTACACTATCCTTCGATCGGTATATCCTGACTTGGCAGGTGAAGAACTCGAGCTGACCCATCCAACTGCCCTCGCAAGCCAAGAAGGTGTGCGACAAGTTCTCGGAAAAACTGTGTCTATCGAGGAGAAGAAAGGCGATGTTTTCTACAACAAGATTCAGTCATACGTGGATTCAGAAGATAATAACAGTTCCGGAACCAGTGGCAACTCTCAACCAGCATCGATAGCCTACTGGCCGCTTATCAAGGTTGTCCGGGTTTTCTTGAAGTCCAAAGTCCTGTCAACTGGCGTCGTCCTGGTGGACATGGTGCGTTTCAGCATACCATATTCCTTTTCATTCAGCTAATGTCGAATCAGCCAGGAAACCAGGATACTAATAATGTGAGAGCAAACGTGGCGGCCAAGTACGCTAAAGAGTGCACCCGTCTGTGGGTTGTGGCCCCGATCACCCGAGCTGTCAACGATAAGACGGCGAAAAATCTCATGGGAGAGCATTTCAAACAACAATTGAAGTACGACGACTCGTACTCTAACATTACCTTCATATGCACGAAGGCCGATGATATCTCCATGGATGAGGCCCCGGAGACTCTGGGAATCAAAGACGTGATCTCGGACATGCACAAGCGGTGCAATAGAATAGAGTCTGAGATTGACTCCAAGAAAAAGAATCTCAAAAGGCTTGAAGCCAAGAAAGCAAAGCTTCACGCGAATTACAAAGTTACAGGCAATGACGTGAACACATGGCAGGGCATCTATAATGATGCCGTCAACGGAGAACGAGCTCTCGCCCCCCCAGAGACTCCCCAAAAGAGAAAACGTCAAGAAGCCGAGACCACCCGAAAGAGACGCAAGGCCGATGAAGATTCTAGCGCTACGGAGGATAGCAGCGACGAGTCAGATGCAGATGAGCTGTCTCAAGAAGACAACGAACGCAAGCCCCTGACAGCAGAGGATGCCAACGCAAAGCTTCAGGAGCTCAAAAAGATGAAGAAATCTCTGAAGGAGGAGAAGAAGCAAGTTATTGAGCAACTGAAAGACTTGAAGACCAGCATTGCCGATCTCACCGCCGAGGGTACCACTCTGTATACAGAAATGCATCGAATGTGCATAAAGGGTCGAAACGATTATTCTCGAGAGGCAATTCAGAAAGACTTCGCTTTAGGTCTAAAGGAGTGAGTGAAATAACCCTCGAGTAACGAGAGAAGCCTTCTGACATTCATGCTTCCACAGGCTGGACGAAGAGCTTCTCGCCACGCAGCGGGAGGGTGACCAGCAGGAACTCGATACAACTGATACCGACTATGAGAAGATAGGTCGGGATTTGCCCGTATTCTGCATCAGCAGCAGGGGCTATCAGCAACTTAGAGGCCGCATGAAGAAGGATAGACGTGTCGCCGGATTCACTTCCCCTGAAGAGACCGGGATTCCAGGCTTGCAGCAACACATGCTGGAGTTTGCGGCTACCATTCAGGATAACTATTCCAAGCATCAACTGAGCGAGGTATGTCGCCTGCTCAGAGGAATGAATCTATTTCTCGCCGGCGATGATGCTCTCCTCAAAATGTCCGATGCCGAGAGGGATGAGGAGTGTCAGCACCTACAGAAGCTCCTCGCTAAGTTGGGAAAGGTACATCGTCATTTGCGTGACAAAGGGAATGAGAACTGGCTAATATTTTTTGGAGCAGACCATCCGCGAGTCGATCACGAGCTGCATGGAGGACTGCGAAAAGGCAGCCCTGAAGGTTTTGACAAGGCTGCCTAGAGCCGCCGACAAGGCTTCTGCCGAGGCCGTGGCGATGGCACGGTCTTGGGGTGCAGATCATGATTCAGGCGGTCTGCGCTTCCCAACTTATCGAGCTACTTGTCGTCGTCGGTAAGTGACTTCACCGGACTATCTTCACGGGTATTACTAACACAAGACTATGCAGTGGTGTGTTCAAGGGAGCTGCCGGACCTCGCGACTTCAATGAAGGTAGGCCTGTCTGGTCAATCCGGTAAATTCACCACATGCTAACTTCCCACACTGCAGACCTACTCAAGCCGATGAAGAACTGTACCGCCAACTCCTGGAACAAGGCATTCAACAAGCGATTCCCGGAGCTGCTCGATCACCTAGCCTTGAGTTGTGCGCATCTCATCAGTGCGTTCCATGATGGAATGAGAGCTCGTCGCTTTCTAGTCGAGAACTCCGATCTGGTTCAAGGCATTCTCGACAAGCATATCGCAGCCACGAATGAGACTTTACTTCTCATTGCGCAGAAGCACAAGAAGCTGGCAAAGGGCGAGCAACGAGGAGCAAACCGTGCTTTCTACCCTGCTGTCGAAGGCTCGCTACGAACCACTTACAGCGATTGCGCTCAAGTCAGAGGTGAGAAGACCACCGAAGAAAAGGCCGCTGGCGTCATCTGACATACTTACAGGACGTGGTGCCTTGGTTGCTCTTCGTGAAACAATGGAGACACAAGTTGAGGAGAAGCGACACACCATGTTCATCGATGCTGCCCGCGAAGCTGACGATGCAGTGCACAAGCTATTGGAAGGTTTGGGGGACATGATTCATAACAATATCGACAACGTCATTAGCACAATGGAGGAGGACTATACTGCCCTTATTGGAACGGCGGCCACTGAAGCAGACAACCGGGACAGAAAGATGCTTCAGCCCGTGCTGGAGAGCTTCTACCAGAAGCTTCTTATTGCTCTGAACGAACCAGAGGATATCGCGACTGCTCCTGATGTGGTCGAGTGTGAAGACGTCGACGACGATTCTTCATACCACGAGAGTGACTAAGTTGGGGTTGGAGTGTTGGATTGAACTTCGCAGATCGGATGAATCGTTGGCGAGTATCTACTTGTACTACTTGCTTACTTGGCTGGCTTTACACAAAGTTGAATGTCCTTGGCAGGATGTTTCTGGATGTGAAGTTATCAGAGTCGGATACAACCAACCGCAAGTGAGAGGATTAGCTATGCCTTCATAGGCAATCAAATTTCAGGCAAAACTCTGTGTTCCTCGGATTGATATCGAACTAATCCTTTATGAAAACAGTTCAACTAAGGATTTAGTAAGAGGAGAATCGTGTGAAGTCTAAATGACAAGAGACAAAGTCCGTGGAGCATTTTCCTGCAGTTGGCCTTCGGTCAGTGCATGCGTGGCAACTCCAGAGAGTAGGTGTTAATACCAGTATCAAGACGCCATATGAGTTAGTCGTTTTCCATTACTATTACCTCGTCACAACTTGCACATAAAATGCACGCCGTGACATGCGATCAACCAGACAAAAGCTACCAGCAGTTGTATCTTACCCATCGCCATGCACGAAACGGCCCGAGAGCCAGATTTGACAGAACAGTTACGAGAACCGGCAGAGTACGGTTCCCACGGAAACACACTCATCGCGACCCATTGACCAGCAAAGCTCATGCTGACGCAGCAAAACACGATGACGCAGAGTTACTGAAGGTTGCTCGCTTACCGCCGCCCGCTCCGAGCCGCGGTGCCTGAACTTCAAGCCCGGGCACCCTTGCCAGGCCAAGCTGCAGCGGTGCGTGGCACGGCGGTCGGGAGAGCGACGGCTATCGACTTTGTCTATACCGATTCTGGCAGCTCTGACAAGCAAACATCTGCAAGGAGAGGGGCGGGAACCGTAGCAATTAACAGAAAAGGGTCTTTTTCTCTCTCTCATGTACTGTTGCAGGATTCTGGCCAGCTGTTCATCTTGTCCAGCTCGTCAGCGTGTCTCAACGTTGTACGTGCGTACACCGCAAATTGAATGCAGGCCTGCTGAACGCCACCAAGACGTTGCACTCGGATGACCTGGCCATCATCTTCGGTGTCCAAGGCGGGCAAAGTCCAACATGGTAAACTTTTTCTTGTTGCCTCCATGTCTGATGCGCGAGGGAAAATAAAATGCAACTAGCAATGATGACTGCATTGCCTTTCAGCCGGGGCGAAGCAATTAATCAATTTGGCGGGGACCGGGCCTTGGAGGCCTGCGAGTGATCAGCGAGACGTGGGATTGGACAGGGCCGGAAAAGGTGACAACAAGCATGGAGGTCTTGGTAGGGGAACGTTCTGCTTGTCGGTCCCGTGATTCCAAAGTTGTTGGCCCCGTGGGTTCGGGTGGGATATGGAGGGGAGGTTCAGTCACGGGTTTCCGGGACCGGTGAAAGGGCGTGGCCAGTCATGCGCCGCGGGGAGCGGCCGCGTGACACCCAAGAGCCGGACTCGGTCAGGGAACCGCCGTGGGTTACGGCGGGTGGGGGGTTAAGTTAAGGAGGGGTGAGGGGGGCGGACTTTGGAAGGGGGAAATGGAGTTGAGTGAAGGTGGGAGGGCTTGCTTGGACTTTCCAACTCCGACATCACCATCCTGGGTTCTCTGAGTAGGAAAGCATGTCGGAAAGTCGAATGTTATGCATCCCTGGCAACCTGGAGAACCTGCTGCTGGAAACCTTGTTTACTCGACGACACTGCAGAACCAAAAGGATGGCTGCATATTTGGTAGGCGCTTGAGGGGTCGCTAAAGGTTACCAAGAGGGGTCGCTTTTGGCATTCGGCAAGCAGGCCGCAGTCAGTGCTTGTTTTGGAGCCTCAACCTTGCAGTCGAGTATTGCGCGGCTTCGTCCCAAGGGAAAAAGTCTAGGCTTCATCCAAAACAGACCCCGCGTTATCAGCAAAGTCAAGATTTTGGGTCTTGGCGGCGGGTTCGCAAGAGATGCGTCGGCAAGGTGATGCGTGCAAGGGACAACGAGAAAGCGAGAGACAGCCAAAATGTGTGTATCTTGTGTGTGCGAGCTTGGAAACGCGATGCACACTTGCAATTGAGAACGAGACGTTGGCCAGGCGCCGAGATCGTTTGATAGCTCTGGGGTTGCAGCAATCGTTGCAACAGTGACCGCTGAACGCTGGGGTTTGAGTTTTCACTTATTTGGTCTTCGACGTTGTGATATTAATAAGTCTGGGTGAGTGCAGTCAGTCAGTGTGTGTCGTACGGGATGAGCGGATGGGAATTGAACTTGGGGGATTATCAAATCATACGTGCAGGCGCATGCGGGAAAAACGCCTATCTAGTTAGCTAATGGGAAAAGCGGAACGAGGAGAAAACCTTTGGAGAAGCAAGGTGCATCATTATACCTCCACAGGGATTAAATATATTAGTGTCGTTCTATGCTAACTAATTTAAATAAATCCCCCTTTACTCACTTAATAACTAGTATTTCTAAATACTATTATATAGGAAAAGATTTTGAAAATTTAGAGCTCTGTATATATTTCTTTTACTTAATATTCTATAAGAAGAATATATTAAAAAAAATATCAGCTATTTACAATTCGTGCGGTTATGTTGTGGGCTAAAGTAATACGTTAATGTTTTTAATCCTCATGGAGGTATAGATGGGGTTGGGCCTGGAGCAGACAATCATTCCGTCCACGATGACATGACACATCGGCCATGTTCCACATCCAAGCTTTCGTGGATATTGCTTATTCTGCAGGCTCATCATACTTCGCAGTAATAAGAGAGAAAGAAGTAGAGCCATCTAAGGCCCAGCTGAGAATGTAGTTCACGTGCCTCTCTCGTGAAGTATTTGGAGCTACACACTTCGGTGAGAATGGCGCCGCCGGTACCCGAGAGCAACGGAATGACCCGACGCTCGTCGCTTGACCGCTGGACCGACCAGGGGCCTGAGGAGGCGAGGCGAGGCGAGGCGAGAAAAAAAGAAGGTACGGAGATGTGCACCTGGCAATCGCCTGGCCATCATACCCTGGAAAGGAAGGCGTTGTTGTCTGTCCATCTGGGTGCACGCGCCCACCGAAGGCACCAAACGGGCCCTGGAAGCCCCCCCTAAATGTTGGCTTCCTTGGCAACGAGTACGTACTGCAGACCCCCAAAGATCAATGAGGGGGAGAAATGATGGATGATCGGGGAAGGAAGCAGAAAGCCCCAAGAGAGAGAAAATCCAGCAGCAGCGACCCGACCAACGCAGAACCGACCCAAAGTCCAAGTCAGTAGGGATCGGGGACACCATCTTTAGGGTGTTCTAGGCCTTGAAGACTTCAGGACGGTCTGGCCACCGCACTACCTTACCAGGTACCTACCTGCACAGAAAACGAAGAAAAAAAAAACCCCCCACATTGCACATCGGTCCGGCGCACACCTCTCCACAGACCTGCCCTGCCCTTGAATCTTGCTCTGCCTTTTTTTTTTTTTGGCACGCAACCTCCCTGAAAGCTAACCGGCATCAGCACCAGATCCTCTGAGAGACACACACCCTCCAGTCTGGCCTGATTCGAGACCACCACCCCAGGCCCCTAGACTCGATCTTTGCGTGTCTCCAAAGGCTTGCGACTCCAACTCTCTCCGCGGCCGCGGGGAAAGATCAGAGCAGGAGGAGAAACATTCCCCGTTCACGCACACGCGCGCGCGCCCTTCTGCAACCCGACGCTCTTCTTCTGCCGCCCCCAGGGTATACTGCGTCCTTGACCTTCTTCCTTTTCGGTACTTCGCTCTGTACCTCCTGCGCTTCCACTGGCAAGGTGGGTGTGGTGGCCTGGCCGCAACCATCAATCGCCCTTCCCGAACAAACATTGGACGCCGCCGACCATTTCGCCGCGACGGGCTCCCTTCAGACGCCTTGCGTCATGCCCACGCCTAAGAACCCATTGGCCCACCTCCTCGCCCCGATTCCTAGCCCTCGTCCGCCTATCGACCCTGGTCGCCGCTGCCTCTGCCGCTGTCGTCGCTCGGCCCAGTCTTGTTGAGCGACATGGTGGTGCATATGGACGATGCGACGAGGCTCATCGGAGACCTGCATCAGAAGCTAGCCGACCTCGACCACAAGGTTACGGCCTACCGCCAAGATATGGCAACCGAGTTCCATAGGTATTCTCAAAAGCTCCTTCAGGACCTTCCACACAACACACAAGCCGAGGTCGATCGCGTCGTCGTCGCTTCCTTCCACAACTATCCCGCTCTCGGTCCCGCCCTCTGTTCACCACAAGGCCATACTGACTCACCGCCACCGCCGTCCACTGTCGACACCGAAAAGGTCACCGAAATCACCCCCGACCGCCGTGACCCGACCCCGACGCCGCAGTCTTCCTCCTCCAAGCCTCCCCAATCCGTCGTCTCCCATGCCGGAACTGCCACCCTAACCTCTCCCGACAGTGCCTACGACCGGGAAAGGGATAGGGAGCTGCACGGCCTCTTCACACCAACTTACCTGCCTCTGCTGGACAGCTCACATACGCCCGCCGCAACGAACCACTCGCCAGTCCTCTCGCCGCTGCCAAAACCTGATCCTGACGACGATATGGGCCGGCGCAACTCCGGACAAGGAAGAGACCGTCCTTCGGTCCAGGTCTCTGTAGCTGCGACGCAGACGTCCGAGCGACCGAATCATGAACGTCGGGCAACCGACGACACGACGTCCTCAGGCACTTCTGAGCAGAGCGATTCCAAGGTGCGCCGGAGTGCTTTGCGACGGACCTCGAGCGGATCCAAGCCCCCCACGAGCCCCCGCAGAGTCCGCTTCGAGTTCGATGGGACCGAGGTGTTGCCTACAGCCTCGCCGCAGTCATCAGAGCCGTCGTTGGTGCAGTCACACACCCTTGCAAACTCGAGGTCACCCCCGCCCCCAGAAGACGAGTCAATGTCTACCGAATCTCTGCTGGGACCAGATGAGGATTTAGGCCCTCCGCCGAAGAAGGTCTCTTCTACCCAGGCTCTCCGCGCCCTTTCTCGAGCTCCTTTGGATGCAAACACCATTTGGACCATCGTGAATCCTGAAGCTCAAGGATCCGACGCGGAGAAGGAGAATGGGAGCATGGCGACATCTGATTCCGAGAGCTCATTGAACGCAAGCAACTCGGCTCAACTCCAAGGACAGCACCAAAAGCCGCCGAGCAAAGTCGACACCGAACGTGAGCAGGCTCCAAAGCCGTCAGGTTCTGTGTCGCCAGAACCAGCCGATGCTGCAAGGTACGACGAGGACAGCGCTGACAGCTCCTCGGACGACGGGTTCCTTGCCATGGCAAAGCCGAGATCCTTCGCCAATAAGAAGGCTATCATGTCACCATTATCCCGGTCTCCAACGAGAGTAGCACCTATGCCTCAAAGTCCTAGCTCAGAAAAGACAGCGTCAAATACCGGGGGTAGGTCGGCGACGGGATCAGGAGACATTGAAGAAGAGGATGATGAGGACATGTTCCATTTCGAGGGATTGAGTGCTCCCCCAAAACCAAGGGCGCGGCCTGCACCGATACAAGAAGAGGAGGAAGACGATGAAGATGAAGCAAATGAGCCGGTAGCTCAAACACTTTACTCAACCTCACCAGCCGTGTCCATACGCAAGCAGCCGGAGCCACAAATTCCCGCACATCTTATCTCCGGCTCAGTTGGCTCTTTCAGGGGTCGTCCTGTGACGATGCCCGTGGTCAAAAACCCTGATGTCTATCAGCAAGCAGCCTCGCTTGGCGACGTCAGTAGCTTTATCGGAGGACTGGATGGCCGCAGTGGCGTTGACGATGGTGATCTCAATAGCTATCGAGCAAGTGTTGGACAAGTACTCTTTTCGGGAACTCCTCGAAGTTTGACGGAACGAATGATGATGGAGGAAGCACAGGGCCAGAGGCGAGCGGCGGCGCAGCGACCGCAGTAATGCGGCGGATCGGATTGCGGCTATTATCAAATTTCATGTGTATGATACGGGTATGGGCCAACTGTAGAGAGTTCCGAAAGTGTGTACATAGACCATGCTTCGGCGTTTAGAGGCAATCTGGCTGGGCAACTGGGGCGGTGCGGCGCTGAGTCTTTAGGTGGGCGGTGTTTTCAGGACTGTTTCGAAGCATTGCTCGAATATGGCATACCAAACATCATGGTAGTTTATAAATCTCAGAGTCAAAAGAGCTTGTGGGCTATTGAAGCGCACAACAACTCAGAACGGCTGGCTGAGGAAGATCGTCGACACGAGTGATGTCGGATGTCGCGAGCTTTTCGGGTTCTGTCAGATCGGATTTGGACCCACTCCATACCCCGGAGAAGTGGAAAAAGCCTGCGCCGAGTCTCCGGCCGAACCCCGGCGTCCAATCCCGCTGCAGATGATTCTCAGCGCGCCCAGAGAGCTCCAACGCCCAATTTCCAAATCATTCGACTGCAACGGAGCACCATACGCACATTTTACGAAACCCGCGCAGACAATTCGAAATGGGCGGTCTCAATCTCGAAGTTTTCAAAGTAAGTGCCTAAGTGCCTAGTCGGCTATCTTCATTTCTTTTTCCCCCCAGCGAGCTATGAAAAGACCGTTCTGATTGATTCTGCCCGCAGTTCGGCATGTATGTCATGTTTCCAATCGGCATCATGTACTACTTCGGCACGAACCTCGACCAGCGCTTCGCGGTCCCCGACTTCTGGCCTAAGGCGGAGCATTCGCACAAGATCCCTTTCGACCGCGACGAAATCAAGGACGAGTACGTCAGACTTGTCAGGAGACAACGGTTGGTGGATGACATGAGGAGGGAGCGAGAGAAGGCGCAGGCGGCGCAGAACCCCCCGCCTTCCAACGATGAGCAGTAAACGAAACAGATGGTGTCGACACGCGATAATGATGTTGGTGCTCAGCGGGCGAGCAAGAAGCTGTGGCAAAGCTCGCATAGATCGGTCGAGGGAGTGCGATTGAAACAACACCGTTTGAATCGGGGATGGGGTGCGCTGTACTCTACTGGCGTTCGGATGTCAAAATATTCGGCTTGGGAAATTGGCACACGATGCATGCGGCGTTTGGGTAGGGCACTTTTCTGGCTTCTTGTCTCCGGGTCCCGGAACGTCAAACATCGCCGCTCAGAGCATTCATAATGCTGTATTATGCATGTGCTTTACATGTTGTGTACAAATATGAACAGAGAAGGTATCCGGCGATGCCCGGATAGTGCGCAGGCTGTCCCTTCATGAGTCCAGGTTCTCCTCGATCCTGGACCAGGTTTCTTCCGTGATCTCTCCCTTGGCGGGGTTTCCATACACGGCCTGCACCTCGGGGAATTCCTGCAGTGCACTCAGCAGCTCAGCCAGAACATCCGCTTCCTCGGCGCCGTCGAGCTTGACCTTGGTATCCTCGTTCGCAGTCCAAATGATGTCAGATGACAGCAGCTTTAGCTCGAATTTGGGTCCCACGCCGTTAGCGACGGTGGTCGTCATGTTGGGCTGTGTCCAGATAACAAGGTTCCCCTCTTCGTCGGCCTCGATGTCCTCTGCGCCCGCCTCAATTGCGTCGTCCATGATATCGTCCACCGTCGCGCCCTCCTTAGCCTCGAAGACGACGCGCCCGAGGCGGGTGAAGAAGAACGTCGCGGTGTTGGTCGTGCCCTTGTGCTTCTTGATGAGCACCTTCAGGTCTTGCAAACTGCGCGCCTTGCTTTCGGTCTCGGCCTCAATGATTATGGCGACCCCGGGTGGGATGATAGCTTCGATGGTCAATGTCTCGAGGCTTGCGCCTGATGCGGAGCGGCCTTGGCCTCGGGCGATGGCTGAGTCGATCACGCTCTTGGGTGTGCCGTCTGGGAAGCGGTCTTGTGGTCAGCTGCTGTCGTCTTCTTCGCCGGCTGTGGCAAAATATTGACCCCTTCAAGTCTGATACCTTTCTTGGCAGCTGCGACAGCAGCAGCTAGTTGAGGATTATCTGTGGTTCCATATACTGCATCGCGAATTAGTCTTTAGCGCGTGGGGCGAGCGAAGGGACGCCGCACATCTCGAGTACAACGCAATTGTTTTGGAGTGCTGGCTGCGCACGCTGTTCTTCTGCGCATCGGCGGCGCCCTTCTTGTGTCGAATCTTAGACCATTTGTTGTGTCCGCTTCGCGCGACCGGTGTCGTTGATATCGGACGGAAACATTGGCGGCAGAAGGTGGGCTGAGGTCTCGTTATCGGGCCGATGATGCGAGTTGCGATATTCCGAAGTGAGCTGGCGGCGACCGGGCGCATGTCGAAAGGATACTCTCGGCGCTTCGGGGATAGAATTGAAGTTTGAAGGCGGGTTTCCGGGGTTCGGTTTCAATGGCTAGTTTCTAAACACGGACGGCTACGGCTTTGGGCTGGAGCTCTGTTCGGAGGTCCTAAATTCTAAGTGGAGAATTGACGGGAACGGCTGACGTGTGGCTTTCAATTGGTCCAGACCCTTGTGACACCTCCAGGGTTGGGAATTAGTCACGATTTTAGTCAATTAGTCAAAAGACACTACTTTTTAAAAAGTATATATATATTAAATATAAAAGTAAAATAGATAATATAAATATATAACTATATAGTTTAATAGTTAAATAATATATATATAACTTTTAATTCTTATATTTAATATATATATAGTATATAAACTAGAATTAGTTAAATTAGTCTTAAATTTATCTTAAAAGTGACTAAAAAGTGACTAATCTACTTAATAATTAAAATAAAAAGCTATATATTACTAATATAAATCTAGTAAAATTATATAGTATATATAACTATTATTAGTATTTAATAAAATATTTTTTATAATTTTAGCTATATCTTCCCTATAGTGACTAAAGCTTTGACTAATTTGAATAATTTTTTGACTAAGCCTGACTAATTCCCAACCCTGGACACCTCGCAGAGTTGTAACTGAGCCACAGTGGGCAAGTCCAGCGCCTCAAGTGATATGTCACAGCCCCCTCCCCATGCACCCCTGGCGCCCCTAATCCTGTACCTGACCGCATGCCTGCTCGTCCCTGAACCTGTCCCCAATACACCACATAACCCATCATAGCTTCCGACGAAAGAAGAGGGACAACCCATTGCAAATCAACAACTAACTCCCCGTGTGCACGCTCGACAGCGTCATCACGCAGGCCTCCCCGACCGACCCCAATGTCCTCGACGGGAGCCCCCAATGGCTCCAACGGGGACGCCGCCGCGCAAGCAGCCTCCTCGCCGAGGCCCTCGTCAGCCGCGGCGCCGCCATCACAGCCTCCTCCCCCGGCGGCCTCATCCGTAAACGGCTCAGCAGCGACATCGACCCCCGAGCTCGACGTTTCCAAGCTTCAAACACTTCCCGTCGAACAGCAAGAGCTCTTCCTGCTCACCTTCGTCTCGACCCTCTCGAAACACGTCCTGAGCCTCTCTGCCGATGATTGCACTGCCCAGCAATTCTACCTAAAGAAGGAGATCTTCCAAATTATCAACCTGCCCTCGCCCCAACCGAGCCGCGTCGTAAGAAATAACCTCGGCAAGTGTCTCGCTCACATATTCGGAAATGGCGATCGGAAACTGCTCTTTGAGACCATCAACGACTTGATTGCTACTGTGTCTGGCGCCAAGTCCAAGACTGATATCGGACCGCGAACGAAGCACGCTGCTGTGGCGTGCCTTGGAGATGTGTACGCATCAGCCGGCGACAGCGCCATCGGCCTGCACCCGCTGGCGTGCGCAACGCTCGTCAAGTTGCTGAAGTCGTCGTCAAACAACGCAGGTCTGCGCGCGGCGGTCTTCACTTCTCTCAGCAAGATTGTCAAGATGGTGGAATCGAGCATGGACGAAAACGTTGCGAGGGACATATTCAAGCAATCGCGCAGTTACGCGACTAGTGACAAGGGCTCGTTAGTCGTCGTCTCAGCTTGTCGAGCTCTGAGAGTGTTGGTGCGACACACACCCTACTTCGAGAACTCGAACGACTTTGAGAAGCTTCAGAACGCCATTTTCAAGGTGTTCGACTCGTCTTCCTCCCAGGTCAGACACGCCGCTGCGGAAGCGCTGGCAGAGGCCATGGTGAGGGGATATTCTCAGACCGGCGCCGCGGATACTGCTCCGATGTCGAAGGCTGGCAAGAGGATGAGCAAGAAGCCTCCCAAGCGGACCGGTACGCAAGCCAGCATGGTTGCGGACGAGGACGAGCTGCCCACGTCGCGACCTGGTAGCCCTGCTCCCGGCGGGAAGAAAGCGCAAGACCTGGCGCTGTCGCTGATTGAGATCTTGAAGATTCTTTCAACACAGTACACCAAGATGCCGACGTCGAACAAGGCCAGGGCGGCTATTGGAGTATGCTACGGCAAGGTTCTTAGGAAGCTCGGCGAGAAAACGGTTGAGACCAACTACCTTAAGATCCTCGAAAATCTGACCATCGACTTGATCGGGCAGCCAAACATCCTGAACAACCGTTATAGGCTTCTTATTTCCAGGCGCATCGTTGATACCATACTTCAGGACGTTATTGGACAGAAGATTCTGGGCGAGTCTGGGCAGACGACAGCGGCAAAGCTCATTATCAATGACATTCTTAAGGATTACCCACAAGCCCTGGTCGAGCGCTCCGAGCCGACGAAGCATATGTTGATTGCAGCTCTTGGTGCGATTGCGTCACTCATCAACACCCTAGGATCCGCAGCGAATAACTTTGCGGAGTCATGCAGAGATGGCCTCTTGGGTGTTTTGCAGCACCCCAGCTATTCGGTTCAGGTGCACGCTTCGGCGTGCATGAAGGCCTTCGTTCTGGCATGTCCTCAACAGCTACTGCCGTGCTTATCAGTCTGCATGAACAGCCTCAGCAGAGAGTTGTCTCTGCTCACTAGTGGGCGAAACTCTCCTCGTCGTTGCGTCGGTTTCTCCCACGGTCTGGCAGCAACGCTCAGCGCAAGCCCTGCACGGCCCCTGCACGGATCAGTCGATATCAACAGCCGTGTTCTAACGATGGCGACAAATCTATTGAAGTCGAGCGGTCAGTCTGAGTTGAGAGTCTCCAGCACTCAGATTCAAGTCGCTTGGATATTGATTGGCGGTTTGATGTCTCTTGGGCCGAACTTCGTCAAGATTCATCTCTCTCAGTTGCTGCTGCTGTGGAAAAATGCGCTACCGAAGCCTTTGTCGAAGGACAACACGGCTCACCGCAGTCTTCTCGAGGCCTCGTTTCTAACACATGTCCGGGAGTGCGCTCTGGGATCGATTCTGTCATTCTTGCAATTCAACACGCGACTGCTGACAGTTGACGTTTCGAAACGCATAGCGACGATGCTGCAGAACACGTCGGCGTTTTTGAGGACGTTGCCCTCGAAAAAGATTACCGACGATGTGTCGCAGAGACTGACGCCCGCACTTCAGCTTCACGACCTTGACATGATGGTTCAGCGCCGTGTGCTGCAATGCTACATCAAGTTGGTTAACCTCAGTCCCGCTGGTGGCAGTGAGTCTCTGCTGCAGTCCAACTTGCTCACCATAGCCATCTCTCTCTTTGCGGACCCTGAAAACTACTCTGTCAATTCTCTCAGCGCGTCCATAGCCAACGCAGCAGCCACGTTTGAGACCGTGTGGGATGTGGGTGACAATTCTGGTTTTGGCATTACGGGCTTAATCTCCGGCTTCAAGATCAAAGGACTCCCTGGACAACAGGACAACTCGATAGAAGGGACGCCGCTTGAAGCAAACAGCCCTGAGGAGTCCATAGACCGTCTGCTGTTGTCTCCCGTTTGCGGCACGCTAGAGCACGACGCCTCTCTGCTCTATGTTGGAGACATAACTTCTGAGCTCACCATTCCCGACCCTCCAGCTACCGAAGTCATCAACATGGCTATTCAACTATTCGCCTTCGTATTCCCGCTCACGCCACCCAAAGTTCAAGAGAGCGTGCTTGAGCAGGTGAAGACATTCATGTTAGCCGGCACGTTGCTCAGAGATCCTGGCAGGAAAGCAGCCATCAACGTAAACGTCTCAGTCGCGATCCTCTCGACTTTGCGAGTTGCTGTGAAAGAGACCCAGTCTTCTCCTGGTAACGTCACCAACGTGGCGGTAGAGAGACTCATCCAGGACATGTTGCGCGACTTCGTCATTGACGGAGACCACTATGTCCGAAGTGTCGGATATGCCGCTGTTGCGAGACTTTGTAACGCTTGCGGCAATGCCTTTACCAACCACGAGATCAAGTATCTCGTCGACACCATTGTCAGCAACCGTGAGCCTAGTGCGCGCGCGGGCTGCGCAATGGCTCTGGGTTCGATCCAAACCCAGGTTGGCGGCATGGCCGCGGGATATCATTTGAAAACCATTCTTGGTATTCTCATGTCCCTCTGTAACGACCCTCATCCCACTGTCCATTTCTGGGCTTTGGAGGCATTAGCGTTGGCTTCCGACGCAGCAGGTCTAAGCTTTGCTGGGTATGTCCCCAGTACCCTCGGAATGTTGGCTCAGTTGTACGTTTCCGACACCCATCACCCCGAGATCCCGTCCGCCATCACCATGAATCTTGAAATGGAACTTTCGACAACAGCCGCAATCACCCGCTGCGTAGATTCTCTCATCAACGTGTTAGGTCCTGATCTTCAAGACTCCACAAAGTCCAGAGAGCTTATTCTCAGTCTGGTCGGCCAGCTCCAAGAAGAAGACGACCTCCTTGTTCAACGAGCGACCTTGAGTTGCTTTGAGCACTTGTCACTCTATGCTCCTGGGTACATGAACTTCGCGGAATATGTGAGGGTTCTCCAAAAGTATCTCAAGTCAGAATACCCCATTCTGCGGGACGTTGCAGTCGATGGTCTCTATAACATCATGAAGAGAAATCCAAACGACGTTATCGGCGCCGCGGAGAAGGGCTTCGAGGACCAGTTGTGGCTGGTTCTCGACACAGCGCCTACGCATGACGGTATCCGTAACATTATCCGAAATTGGATGCGACAGACCTGTCTGACAGACACTGGCGTGTGGCTCGCGAGATTCCAGAACGTGCTCAAGATGACAAGGGCGAAGGTGAATGAGGAGGCAGACTCCGGGAACAAGAGCTCGAGTGGCATGCCGGACTTGCAGGACGAAGAAGTTGCCGGTTTCGCTGGGATCGCTAAGGACGAACATGAAAACAAGGCTGGAACCAAAGTCGAGCCTCTCCGGTGGCAAGTCACGACTTTCGCAATCAGCTGTATGAACGACATGTTCGTCTTGATTGCAAAGGACGTCGTGACGAATGGCGAGTCTGCAGCCCAGGTTGCCCTTCAGAATAAGATCGCAGATGTCGTACGCATGGCTTTCTCTGCGTCAACTTCGAGTGTGCTGGAGCTCCGCGTTTGGGGCCTCAAGATCATCGGCGCCGTGCTCAAGATGTTTGGCAAGGTACCCGATCCCGACTTTGAAGAGGCAATGCTTCTGGAACAGTACCAAGCACAGATCAGCTCGGCTCTTACTCCGGCTTTCGCCGCAGACTCGTCCCCTGAACTGGCGTCTGAGGCAGTCAACGTCTGCGCAGGATTCATCTCTACCGGCATCGTCACAGATGTCGACCGAATGGGTCGTATCCTCAAGACGCTGGTCTCGGCGTTGGAGAACTTCCAAAAAGACCATGAAAATGCCGGAATCGGTGACCTGAAAGGCCTCAGCTCCAACGCCCAAGTCATGGTGAAAATGTCAGTTTTCTCGGCTTGGGCAGAGCTTCAGGTGGCCAGCTCGGAGCAGAAGTACCTCCTTGACGTCTTGAAGCCTCACATTGGTACGCTCACGCCATTGTGGCTGGAATCATTGAGGGAGTTCGCTCGCCTGCGCTTCGAACCGGACATCTCCATGACGCTGGGACCCCCGTCCCTGTCTGGCAGTCTGGACACCATTTACGCCGCTTTGAACCGGGAAACGTTGCTCAAGTTTTACCAAGACTCCTGGCTCAAGCTCGTTGACGCGATTGCTAGTTTGATCGAGCAGGACAGCGAGTTCGTTTTTGATGCGCTGGATGGAAGGGAGTCTGAGGCGCTCAACACCAATGGCAATACCAAGGGCCCCGACATCAACTACCGTGATGAGCCGGTCGCCTTCTTCTTCGTCCTATTTGGCATTGCTTTTGAAGCACTGGCTACTCGTCCGGGGCAGAGCGACTCTCTGGCTACCCAGGAGCAGAATCTCGCTATCCTGCAAGCTCTAAAGAAGATCCTTCACCCCAGCGTGTCTGGTCATGCTATCTACAGAGAGGCAATCTTCTCAGAGACAATGGACTTGCTGGATAGACTCGTACTGACGGAGGGTCTCGATGTCCAAGGCGTGATTGTTGAAATCGCTCGAGCACTGTGCGTGTCTCATCCTTCTGCTCGCAAGAAAGACTCTGGCGATGACGGCGATCTTTCGGACGACATTGATCAGCTCTTCGAACTTACACGCATCATTGTCCTTGTTCTCTCCGGCTTGCTGCCCAATCTCACCGAAGCGAACCAGCCTGTCCGCCACCAGATGACTGAGGAAGCAGTACTACTGATCCGGTCGTCGCTGAACGCCCTTGTCGATGCCGCCGAAGTCTTCCCCTCCATTATCAAAACGGACTTGCATGCCTGCATTATTCACATCCTCGCCACCATTCTCGCCACCCCTGGATGCCAGGAGGTGATTGTTCCGCAATCTCTACCCACCTTGAAGCGCTTTGTGGCGAGCATGACCAAGTCGTCCAGAAAGAGCGGCGGCACGACGCCCACAGATGTCCAGTTGCAGGGCTGCCTACGTCGGTTCCTCTCCATCTACCTCAATGCCCAGAAACGCGAAGTGCCGACATCCCTCACCTGCGTCAAGAACTGTTTGTTAGCCAGCACCATTCTGTTCACAGGCGGCACAAATCACTTGGCGGCAAATGATCCGCTTGTGGCAAGGTACCTCGACGAGGTTGTCGACTGCCTCACGGACCGTATGGTACGTTTCTGTACCTCCCAATCCTATTGTCCTCAATGTTGATAAGTGACTAACTTGCAAAAAAAAAAAAACCTACAGACCGCCAAAATAGCAGCAAACTGCATCAGATCTCTGCTCCTGCAAGCCAACCCGACGCCAGCGGACCAAACCATCGCTCGCTACCTCCTGCCGCGCCTCATCGCCTTCGTCACCAACACGGAGCCGGAGGACCCCGAAAACGCCCGGTCCCTCATCGCGCACTCGCTCAGCCAGTACGTGGGTGCCGTGCCGCGAGACCGCATTCCCGTGGCCATGGCTCTCGTTCTTCCCACCTGCCTCGCGCGGGCATCTTCTGAAGGCGAGGAGGCGTACAGGGACACGAGCGCCAGGCTCCTGGAGCTGGCCGCCGTGGACCAGAACGCGTTCCGGACCGTTGTGGCCAGCATGAGCGACGGGCAGAAGGCTTTCCTGGAGGAGGTCATCAGGTGGGGAAGGCAGCGGGGGTCGTCGGAACAGGCCGCGACTGGTGCGACTGAACAGCCCAGCATTGCCCTGAAGATGGACTTTGTAGGCTGATGTGCCCCCTTCTTTTTTCTGTAACGAAGAACCTATGACATGTGTAGACAAGCGAGAAATGAGGGGAAATGGGGCTACGGCAAGAGGAGGGACATATATGTGTGTGCTTGTGGCGTTGGGTAACATTAGACGCAGTCCTCCCATTGCATAGGACTCGGCATGAAGCAGCAGACTCGGAAGAAATATCTTTCCCCCGCTTTGGCGCCTTGTTCAATGAAATGTGGTCTCATTCTGTCACACAGTAGGGAGTGAAGAGGCGCTCTCGGTCGAGGAAGGTTATATCGGGGATGGCGTTCACCGGTCTGGAGATGGTGGTGCTTGGCCCATTTGTTCCCCCATCCCCGGTTGACGAGGTTAAGGATGACCGCACATGCAGGTGCCCGTCCGTTGTGCCCCTCATGTACAGTCGAAGAAGTCCTATCCGGTCTTCGATGGCAGTGAGTCGTGGCCTCTGCATAATCACACGTCTCGCGGAGCCCCGCAGCAGCTTACTTTCAGTGTCCAGAACTTGCTTCATTCTTTTTGGTAAAGGGGGACTAAGCCAGGCCGCCGGTGTTTGTGTTCGTCCGCTCCAGAGAAACAGCGACCTGGGTTTGATACGCAGAAATGTTGATGTAGGAAGACCAACGCGTTTAACCAGATGCCCGGAAACACATGTGTCGTTGCGTTAGTTGCCAATTAGGCGCCGGTGATGCCGCCGGGGGACTGGGGTCGAGGCGGGGAGAAAGAGAGGAAAGGCAAACGGCAAATAGTTCGTGCATGAACTCCGTCCGAGCTTTTGTGTGCTCTCGGCTCGAGGTCTGGGAGAAGGCCCTGGTGGTGCTGGTGGTGGTGGTGGTGGTGTGAAGGTAAGGTATGGTACGTAGGCAGACAAAGCTGAGGTCAGACGGCAGCATAACTGGAACGAGCGAGCAGCATATACCAGGCAGGCAAAAGCTGCGAGAGGTGGTGGACATGGGAGAGTATAATGTACAGAGTAGGCTTGACTGCCCATGAGTTCTTTTCTGCAACCGGGAGCTGCCGCGCGGCCCGAGTGGGTATGCGATGTGGTGTTTCTTCTTTGAAGGTTCGATTCGCCCGCCGAGATGAGAGCTTGTCCGCGGGCCCGAAGGCTCGGGGTCGGGCTCTTTCTCCGATCTCCTTCCCCAACCCGCCAGATCCCGGTCGGCTGGGCTGGGCCCGATGCAAGCAAGCTCCGCTCGGAAGGTGGGATGAGTTATGCGAGGTGATCAGTCCTTGCATGGAGCATGAGCCAGCCGTTCCGGTTTTAGCAGCGCCAACGCCCAACGCCAACACCGGGCGTCAGATCGTGCAGCTCCCCGCGCGGGTGGGGGGTTTTCGGCCACCGTTGGCGACCAACGGCTGCCAAAGTTGCCGTAGTACAACAAGGCTGACCTACACGGTACACCATCTGGAGTGGTCCTCGGGCGACGGGTAGCCGCGTGCGTCGTCTTGCTTAATTTGGTGCCGTGTCTGTGTAATGATGCCTATGGAGAGGGGGGGACGAGACGAAGGCGGGACTTGACCGGGCTTTGGGATATGGACACTTTGACACATGCCTTCGTATCCTGAAGGAACCCGAGGCCAGTTCGTGGCTATCCAATCGCATATTGCAGGTTATAGAGTAGCAACCTCTTCGAAAATTGATGAAACTCGCACGCTCGTTGGTGAGGAAACGAAGTAAAAGTCATCAAGCGACTGCCGGATTCGAAACTTGATTGTTTGCTTCCCCTCTAGGGACCCCCTGGACAGAGATGCATATCCAAGCAAGTCCCCCTGACCAACCGAGCCAACTGCACTCTCCAATACGTGCATGTTGCGCATGGTAGGTTGCGAATTTCGAGGTGTATCTGACTTCTTTGTTGGCAATACGCATGGCGCTTGACTTGGAGAAGACAAGTGTTGCCGAGGTTTTGTAAAACAGACAGTTAGGTTGAATTGAGTCAGCCAATGATTAATATGTGTAATAAGTAAATGTGTGTATTAATAGGGTATAGATTAAAACAGAAGCTCAAATCGCGGCTTTCATTGATAGATTACAGATATAGTATTAAAAAAAGCGGCGGTCAACCGAACGAGGGACATGACTGACACGGGCATGCCAAAGGCTGGCACGGATTCCCCAAACCGGAGGCAGATGTTCAGCCTGCCTACCGCAATCCCTGTTGGCAGTGTTTCCCATAGACATCGTAAGCGTTTGTTCCGTGATGCAAGTTTTCACCCTCGCTTGCTCTCCTTGGATTCGGACCGAGCCCTGTGGCTAGTCCCATCAGCTATGATTGGGCCCGTAGGCGGTCGGCGACGCGACTGGCGGGACGATGTTGACTCGCCGGATGAGATATTGCTGAATCCCGAGGGAGTAGGTGCTCTCGTTTTGTCGCTTGACCGCTTCTTCAGAGTGTCGTTGCTCTTCCGCTGCCGTGAGTTGGGGCCCTGGCTCTGAGATGCGCGGCCACTCTCTGCCTCCGAAATTCCTTCGGTGGTGAGACGCGACTCGAGTCGGCGAGCGTTCCAGGTTTTGCCGTCCAGAATCTCGGCAACCTGTCTGGCAACGTCTGAACTTCGAAATGTTGCAAAAGCATGGCCTCTGTTTTGGCTGCTAGCTCCGCGCGGGATCTCAATCCTCTGGAGTTCTGCCTTTTCGGGGGTGACGCGCTCCAGGCAGTGCTTGACGAGTGCTTTGATCTGGTCGTCTGGCGTGCCATGTCCTATCCGCTTGATAATAATTCTTCGGTGTTCGATCGGAAGTGCGTGGTCTGATATGCTAGCTGGGGCCGTGTAGATCGATGAGGAAGCGGAAGTGCTAGGGAAATAGCCACCGCTGGAGACACTTTCGGGATACCATGTTGTTTGCTGATGAAAGTTGGGGTGGGCCTGTCCAGCTACTGGTACATTTGGAAGCCACTGCAAGCCATATCAGTCATTTGGCATGTGCGAGGCTGCAGCTCGTTTGAGCTCTTACCTGCTGGTCGTAGGATGCCTCGGATGAAGCATTCGCATATGACGCAAGTGGAACCGATACCGGTGTTGCGTTCTCGTCGTCGTAAATCTCCTTGATAACAACCGCACCTTTCAGGTTGCTGTCGTCAAATATGATGCGCCTGCCATTGAATACCCCGTCCTTCATGCGATCTGGGAGAATATTAGCGACATGTGGGAGCAAGCTATAGTCGATGTTGTAGTGCCTACCGCACGCACGGTAGAAGTTGTGCGGTCCCTTGACCCTTACCCAGCCGGACGTCGGACTATATAGCTGAACGTGATCTACATCGCAGTCCCGGCTAAGCCAGGCTTTGAGAGATTTCCAATTCGTGTCGAATGGCAGCTAGGACAGGTAAGCAAGTGAAGGGCGAACAGAAGACGGAGTGAGACATGCGTTACAAATCGGAATATAAAAGTTTCCAGTTTCAAGTCCAGGAGGAATCTGCCCAACTTGCATGGTGGCGTAGACTGGCGGGAATCAACTTTAAACACAGGCTCTGTCCAACGCGAGCACCAATCGTTCAATTCAAACGGTTACCTGTGCGACGATAGAGAACAAAGGCGGGAATAAGGGATATTAAGTATGACAAGATCCGGCCATGAAACCACAATGTTCTTGGCCGATCCAGAGGCGTCCGGGATACAAAGAAGAAAACACATGGTGCTTGCGAGCAGAACAATACAATTCTTTATATATCCCATTGACGATTGTCGACGTAGTAGGTATAGAGCACCGCATTTATGCGAGAATGTTGTCTGGGCCGTAGATTGGCCAATGAGAAACTCTGTCGTCTCTTCTGCGCGGGCTGTGGAGAGTCCAGAATTCCGGACCATGGCCAACTCCAGGCAAATGTAAAATAGAACCAGGCGCGATTTCGCGAATTACAGGTCGCCGAAAGTGGTAGGTTTCATTGGATTCTACGGCGAACATCTTGTACCTGGTACCGACAAGGCCAAGGTCACCAAAGGTTGGCAACAGCAGGCTGAGAAGTATCTCCAGCTGTGGGGTCGTCTCTATGCAGTTTGCTTGTTCGCCATCACGTATCACACGCATGGGTTGTTAGTGTCCATAAGCAGGCTACAGGCATTCTCGCCTGATCCAATCTTGCGCCGTGCACTTAGGTCAGAGTGGTATTGGGGGACAGACACGCTTGAACCTTCGACCGGAATAGTCGTCAATCAACTCCCCGTAGAAAGGACAGATAGCGTTCGATGATGGGTTGCATCGCCGTTCGATTCGACAGGGGGTAGCTCTACATCAGAACCAACTAGCGTCTGGACCCAGAGCGGAAGCTAACTTCCATCAAGACTTTACAGGGTCTCGTCGTCATTGAGACCAGCACTTTCTCAATCAGCTGATGTGTTCTACAGAGCCTGAGTCTCGCTGTCTTTTTGTTTGTTTTCTTCAATGCGAGTTGCGTGTCTGCGGCGAAGTAGCGCTGAAGAGGAGCAAAGTTGCAAAATGCAGATTGACCACTGTGTTGCGAAGCGCTCTGGAACACAGCCAAAAGTAATGAGAAGTCAACGCACAGCAGTGGTGACAGGAGAAGACAAGAGTTGCCTGTACCATCCTGATACATCATTTGGCTCTTCTGCCAAAAATAATGCAGACGCTGCGAAGTAGTACTGAATAATTCAGCGGTCAAGGAATCGCCCATTGTCTAGATTCTGCAGGTCACTGCATTCTTGTTGGCCCCCACTCCAGAGGAACTCAACGGGCTTCTCAGATTACCGGGATTTCCCCAAATAGCCACTCGCAAGTTCGAACGCGGGAGTCGCAGTGTAAGCTGGAAGGTCCCACTGGAGGAGGCCAACCCTAGAGGGTGTTGGTCATGCGTCCAGCTCTCCCGGCTGCACCAGATGTCATCCGCGGGCGGTCACCCAGGGACTAACTGCGTAGCCAATGGAAACCGTCACGTTGGAAGATGGCAAACACAAGAGACTTGGCTCTACATGATGGCTGTTAGTGCGCCTGCGTCTTCGCACTCTATTCCCTTCTTGGAACCGGCTGTACTGGCAACGGCGCAATCGCCAACTTGCGATGGATCAGGTTTTCTTGAAGGAGAAGGTGTCATCGACTTCTGAAATATCCAGATTGGAGAGGTCTTCGTCGAAATAGTCGAACGAAGCTGGGTCTAGTTGGGTCTCGTCTTTGCCGGTGGTCATGGTCAAATCGTTGCGCTGAGCGTCTTGCCAGGGTGCTCCAGAGTCTTCAGAATCGGCCAGAGATGCGAGAAGGTGGTGCTTTGCGTCTCCCAGTAGGAGCACAGCAGGTTCTCCAGCCCACTGCAGCCATGAAACTTGTCGTTTCCCGAATAACTTCGCATCAGGGAGGTGTGCTGCGAAGTCAACCGTTTTCGGTCCACTGGATAACGGGTCCCAAGCAAATACCAAGCCTGCGTGGCTGTCGCCTTCACAAGTGACCATGAGCAGCTCGCGCTGTGTTGGGTGCCATGACGAGGAGGAGACGTTGCCGTGGAAGACCAAGACAGCACGAAGTTCGGACGACTCAAGGTCCCAAATCCAGACGGTGCTCGGCCATTCTTCCAGACCAGTGGCCAGAAGACTCGAAGAGGCATCAAAGACGGCAAATGTTCGACCGGGCTTGACGTCGACTATTCCACCGCTCACTCGGCCCGGGGCAGAGACAGACTGCGTAGCCTTGACGAAAGTGTGGGCTGGACCGGCCTGGGCATTACCAATTTGCTCTTGCCAGATCTACCACTTACTGATTAGTTCGTCAATTCTTAAGTCCAGAATCCGAATCACTCACCTGAACTGTCTCCTTCGGAACGATGGCTGCAGGGTGTTCCAACCTCATGGTTGCATTTGCTGACCTGGTTCCCAATATGTATACGTTTCGAGTGTGGTCGCACACGGCAATGCGAGCACCGTCGGGGCTGACTTGGCATGCCTTTACCCCCGCGCCGAGATCGAAATGCTTTTCCTCAGCCTCAAAGGAAGAAGGCCCAGACCAGATCTTGAAGAGATGGCCGTCGGCTGTGTAAAACAAGATTTTGTGGCCTTGGGCTGCAGATTCCCAGATAATCAGCCAGCGACCATCCGGAGTCCAAGCCAAGCTTTGGGCATCGATGGTTTCTGGGTGCCAGGATCGCTTGACCTCCTTCGTCTTTGGATGATGGATGCTGACGATGTCTTTTCCTGATACGCGGGTCAGGATAGTTAAATGACCCGAACCAGGCCGAACGGCCAAGCCTCGGGACGCCGACGATGCCTGATGGAACTTGGGACTACCGATCTCGACAGTTCTTGACGTCAAGAGGTCGAAAATGGAGAGTTTAAGGCCAAACGACGAGAACATGAAGATTTCATTGTCAGAAGCACCGAACTGAACAAAGGTAGGCTTCAAGTTGGGTGAAGTGGGATTGCGGACGACGGCACGATACCCTGTCTCAAGAGCCGAATAGACGTGAATCGACTCGGCAAAGCTGGCGAGAATACGACGGGACGACGGAGACCACAGGAGCGCATTTGCAGGTCCTAATTTGGAAGGCAACTTGATGCTGTGGATCGTCTGCAAAGTTTCGACGGATCGAATGTTGATGCTACCCGTAGTCAGGGTCGCAATCAGGGTGCCATCCGGACTCGCTATGCAATGAGGCGACGCTACCAAGGAATGTGTCAGTGAAAGGCTAACGTTATCTTGCGGCGTCTTACATTTGAAGATCCTAGAGAAGTGCATGATGCATGGCCCTCACGCGTTAGCGTGTTGAACGAATGGAGGTAGGAAGTGATGATGTTGCGGCTGCTGATTAGGAACGTTGGGGATATTAGCCCAGGTCGGGAAAGTGTGTCACAGATCTGGATAAGACAAAACGAGAAAGGTAAGACGGCCGCTTCCTTTTGTCGCGGTTGGTGAAGAATCGGGTAAGTGCCCGGCCTGGGTCTCAGTGGAGTCTTGAGAAAAAGCCGTTGTCGCAATGGAACGGAAAGAAACATCGTCGCCGACGTTGTTTACCTTGTTGCCTGTCTGGGACTAGTGCGGGGCTTTGGCCTCTGTTGGTCTCCGGGCAGCCACGCCTCAGTACCAGCTGATCTTACTAGTACCTAGGTAGGCCGGAACCCCGCTTACTTTCCCTCAACTCCGCCAGCCCCGGTGACCAGTAGCTCGTTCCTTCAGCGGGAATCCCCCGCCATCTCCCCTCCTTTCTCTGTTTCGCAGTGTCCGGTACGCCCTTAATCGGGCTCAAAAGTCGGCCAAGTAGGTAATCGCCACGCCTATGCTGAGTCACGGGTGTCAAGTATCTCAAGAGTCTTCGGAGAAGGTCATCTCGTCGCGATGACATATCGGTCCAACAGCTCCAACTTTAGCCCTTATCTTCATTCTAAAAGCTTCCAGCTACTCTTATGCCACTGCCGAATGTCATATCAGTGAGGATCGCGCGTCATGAAAGTCGCCTAAACTTTTCCTTATCTGTTTTCTCTGTCTAATTACTCCTGCCTCTCCTCTTCTTGCTTCAATTCCCTCACATTTCAAATTTCAGCAAGGGAGTCATCATGAGGCACAGCTTAACACCTCGCACAGTGCTGCGCCGCGGGCAGTTACCATGGCATCGGACACCGCATCAATTGGCGCAGGCGCGGTGTTTGAATGCGGCCGCTGCAGCTCAAGTCACACCAAACTCCCAACGTCAACCACTCCCGCGCCGCGAACTCATCAAGGATGCGAAACCCTTCTCCGATTTTCTCACCGATAACTTTCACCGGCAACACGACTACCTCCGCATATCCGTCACGGAACGGTGTAACCTCCGGTGTCTGTACTGCATGCCAGAGGAGGGCGTGCCGCTATCGCCGATGAAGGAGCTTCTGACCACCCCCGAGATCGTGCTTCTATCCTCTGTCTTCGTCTCACAGGGTGTAACCAAGATCCGGATAACAGGAGGGGAGCCCACGGTACGGCGAGACATCGTACCGCTGATGCACCAGATCGGCGCCTTGAGACCCCACGGGCTGAAAGAACTGTGCCTGACGACCAACGGCCTGTCGCTGCACCGGAAGCTCG
The DNA here is from genome assembly GCA_036785495.1 of Colletotrichum neosansevieriae. NCBI lineage: Eukaryota > Fungi > Ascomycota > Sordariomycetes > Glomerellales > Glomerellaceae > Colletotrichum > Colletotrichum neosansevieriae. The sequence goes on along the minus strand of JAVHLV010000074.1, from coordinate 103,210 downwards.
ACAACATGGTGGAAGCGGGCCTCACTGGCATCAACTTGAGCCTTGACACCCTGGATCCGCACATGTTCACAATCATGACGCGCCGAAACGGTTTCGACGCCGTCAAGAAGAGCATCGACCGCATCTTCGAGCTCAACAGGCACGGAGCGGGCATTAAGTTCAAGATCAATTGCGTCGTCATGCGTGGTCGCAACGACCACGAAATCGTGCCTTTTGTCGAAATGACGCGGGACAAGAATGTCGAAGTGCGCTTCATCGAGTACATGCCATTTGACGGCAACAAGTGGAATGAGGGTAAGATGCTGGGCTATGCCGAGATGCTGGACATGATCAGGGAGAAGTACCCTTCCCTAGAAAAGGTCAAGGACCACAAGAACGACACGAGCAAGACGTGGCGCGTCCCCGGTCACGCGGGCAGGATAGGTTTCATCACGAGTATGACGCACAACTTCTGCGGCACTTGCAACCGGCTGCGCATCACCAGCGACGGCAACCTCAAGGTCTGTCTCTTTGGCAACACTGAGGTATCCCTGCGGGACATCCTGCGCAAGTCCAACAAGGGAGACCCGATCGACGAGAAGGCTTTTGAGGCTATGAAGCAGATCGAAATGGACAGGCGCCAGGGTTTGGCGGACGCAGAAAAGCCTCTCGGCATGGCGCTCAACGAGGCGGAGCTGCTTGATGTTATTGGCATGGCGGTCAAGAGGAAGAAGGAGAAGCACGCGGGCATCGGAGAGTTGGAGCACATGAAGAACAGGCCGATGATCTTGATAGGTGGGTAATAGCCTTTTCTACTACCTTCCTTGGGTCGTTACTGTTATTGCATTGGAACGGCGTTGTGTACCACAGTTGGGCGCGGTTTCCTTGAGATTTTACGAACGGATGGACGTGTATGAAGGGAGACTGAATATTGTGAACTCAGACTCACAACCCCTTTCTTCCCGTCCAAACATTGTCTCTGGGACATTCAAGGTGATGCTTCTGAATAAACCCGTCAGGTTCAAAACCTCTGTGACATTGCGTCCAAACGGCTCTCGGGGTCTCCCAACCCATCTGCTCGCCGCAAATTCACCGCAACTCACACACCTCCGTCTCTTCTCCTCAACAACGAGACAACAAGACTCCTCAAAAGACGACGACCCCATCCCGAAACTCACCCACGTCTCCCCAACCGGCTCAGCGCGCATGGTCTCCATCTCCTCAAAGACCCCCACGTCGCGCGTCGCAAACGCAGTCTGCACCGTGACCTTCTCCTCCCCGCTCGCCCTCCGCCTCATCCGCTCGAGCCAGATGAAAAAGGGCGACGTCCTCGGCGTGGCGCGCGTCGCCGGCATCATGGCCGCCAAGCGCACGCCCGACATCATCCCACTGTGCCACCCGATCCTGCTCTCGCACGTTGGGGTAGAGCTGGAGCCCGCTTCGGAACGGGACGACGAGAAGGTTTTGAATGTTAAGGCGACCGTCTCGTGCGACGGGAAGACGGGCGTGGAAATGGAGGCGATGACGGCGGCCTCGGCGGCCGCGCTGACCGTGTACGACATGTGTAAGGCTGTTGACAAGGGCATGGTTATTGGAGGGCTGAGGGTTGTCTTGAAGGATGGTGGCAAGAGTGGGAGATGGGAGATGCCATAGTGGCTTGATGAACTGAGTCTAGACCTCATTCATAGGCGTGGAGAGTTAAATCGTAAACCACCATCTAACATGTCCCCTCCAAGACTATAAAACATTGGCAACATTAGAGATAGGGCAGAATGATATTTGAACATGACAAGTGCGGCATCTGATCAGGCTTCGACATGTCGATCCAAATACGTTTACATTCGGGTATACACATGCGGTATCTACAGCATTTATACAGCTCTGCCTCATAGGCGCCATCAAGCCTCAGCCTTCAGCTCCTTCGAAATCGCCCCCGCGATCCAATCCGCGATGGCCATGTTGGTAATCATGGGGTTTACGCCACTGGAACTCGGGAACACGCTGGCGTCCGCAACAAACAGGTTCTCCGTGCCCCAAACGTGGCCCTTGGGCCCAACGACACCCTCGTCCTCGTTGGGCGCCATGCGGCACGTTCCCATCTGGTGCGCAGACGCGAAGATGGCGACGGGCGGTGCGTTGCCAATCCTTTTGACCTCCTCCAGCCACGCGTTGAACTTGGGGTCGTTGATGCCGTCGAGCGTGCCGTCGTGCTCCAGCCCGTTCTCGTGCGATGACGAGGACAGGTCCGCCATGGACTTCTCGGGCGGCTCGGCGTGGTCTTCCTTGAAGAAAGGTCTGAGGCCGGGGAAGAAAGCGTGGATCTCGGAGGCGCCCTCGACGTAGCAAATCTTGGCGAGGGCGATGACGCCTTCGAGTGTGTTGGCGCGGTCAAAGTCGGAGACGACGTAGTCGACGCGCGGGCGGCCTGTGACGGGGTCCGGGTAGACGCGGCCGGTGTCGCGGTCGCGGGTGAGGGAGATGAAGGCGCCAAAGTGGCGGAAGCGCAGCTCTGCGAGCTTGGCTGCGAGGCCGTTTTGCCAGGGCATGTTGGAAAGTATGGCGTAGGGCTTGAGAGCGTTAGTGTTGTTAGCAACGGAGATGATTTGGGAGGGAACCTACGATCATGCAAGTTGGCTCGAGCTTTACGCCGTGGCCTGCCTTGTCGAGGTCTTCGAAAGTTGTGCAGTAGCTGGTTATAATACCACCTAGTCTTGTTAGTTGTCGTATCCCATGGCACTTGTAGCTCAGAACTCACCCTCCCATGGCTTGGCATCCTCCTTCCAGTAGCCCCCGACTATATTACAAGGATGGACATACAAATTATTTCCAATGTGCCGGTTCTGTTGCTGTTAGTAGGTTGCTCGAGGCCCTTCCGAGTTTCTCACTCACAGTCAGACCACTCCTCAGCAACACCAATGGACTGGACACCGAACCAGAAGATACGACGACTTTTTTCGCCTTGACGATCACCTGTCTCGTGGTCCTCTCCTCAACGGGCGTGCTCACATTACCGTGGGCGTCTCTGGATACCCACTTGCCAACAACACCCGATGCGCGCTTCGAGCCTGTTGACTCATCAAAAGTAACCTTCTCAACCTCGAATCCCTCAATGAACTTGGCGCCCGATGCCGCCGCGGCCGGCAACCAGCTGACAGTGGGACCCTGCTTCTCCGCCGATCCACAGCCGAGATGGCATTGACCACAGTAGTGCTCCGTTCCGCCCGTGTTTTGCGGGGCCGTCGCCGCGTGCCAACCGAGCTTCCGGGACCCGTCGAGTAGGACCTTGTTACGGTGGTTGTGACGAACCTTGTCACCGCTGACGCCCATGAAGTCGCACACCTTGTCAAGGGATTTCTGGAACTGGGGCGATGTGAAGAACGGCAGACCACGCTGCTCTGACCACTCCTTCCTCACGAATCCCTGGGTCTGCAGACTGACACTCCAGTTCACCGTTCCACCACCGCCCCAGCAGCTTCCGGCGACCATGTTGAGGCAGTTGTCGTCGCTGGTGATCAAACCGTTGTTCTCGTAAAGATACTGGCATCCCGCGTCCTGGCTCATGGGGAGTTGGGACGGGGGAAAGTAGTACGACTTGTCGACGACGAGAACCTTGTGGCCTGCTTCGGCTAGGACCTTGGCGGCGACGGCACCACCGCAACCAGATCCCACGATGACGACGTCGGTCTCAACAACAGCGGGTGAGGCGGACGGCTCGAATTGCATGAATTTGAAGTCGAAGCCCTCCCCGTGCGTCTGGAAATCCGGCACGTCCGTGTAGTCAGTCAGCTCCCTAAATAACGGGCTCGTCTGCACAGCGCACTTTTGGGCCAGCAGACATAGTGACTTGGACAATACACGAATGGTGGGGACCCGGGAGGTTTGCCACGCCTTGAGCATGTTCTCACGAACGTGGACCGGTTGCAGATGAACCGGAGTCCAGTAACCTGTGAGGAACAGGGTGCCAGTGCGGGTTCTATGAGACGGTTAGATGAGCTACCTTCTTTCATTCAAATCGCAAATATCAAAAATGGTTACGTACGCCAACGCGCCCATCGCTCCACCCAGCGAACGCTGGGCGGCACCGGGCAATGCTACCATGGTTCTCTTGACGCTCTCGACGAACTTAGGTTCCTTTGCAGGGCAGTGTTCTAGGTATTCCTGGAACTTCTCCTCTGACGGTGGGTTTTTCATGGTGTTCTGTACGAGCTGAAGTGCCTGGGCATATTCGGCATCGGACACTCGGACCTGGTTCGTGCTGTCTGAAATGGTCGCGGGCCGCGCGATGGACGGTAAAACAGCCTCAAGCAGAGAAAACAGAACGGTCCATTGAGTCTCGTTCCAAAAGTCACAAGTCGGCATCGGCGGAAGCTCCAGCTTTTCGACCTGTTCCGGCAAACCCATCGTGAAGAAGCGCGGTCGCGGGAGTGAATGTAGGGTAAGACTGTTTACTGATACACACAATGTTGTCGTGGGCGTCGTAAGCGATGACAAGAGGTCGAGTAGCAGTAAAGGTTCAAATATTTAACCGTGGGGGGAACTCAGTATATGGTATACTTTCACTGACACAAGAGAGCGAAAGCACCTCGGAAGCTCATGATCGACTGATGCTGGGCTGTGGTGGGAAGCCAAGAGACGTTGTTGGCTACCCCCTGTTGCTCGCATGGTGCTGCTGCAGGGGTGCGCGTTTCCTATGAATGCGGGGTCTGTGCGATGAGCAGGCCAGCTCCATCTCTGATGCTTTCTCGGCCTGTCTAGGCCCGATTCGGGTGCTTCAATGGTGGTCAAAGAGCTGTCTTGGTAGTCGACTCGCTCTAGAAGCCTCATCAGACTGTCTACTTGATTCGGTCGACGCCAAAGCATGACCGAGAATAGCTGACGGAGCTGTCACTGATGCTACGCAGGCGTGTTGCAGGGCTTTAGCGCGGCACTTGAGCGCATGCAACCTCACCCTCACAGCCGCCGCTGGTGGTTCTTTAGTGCATGGAAGCATCGGTCGACTTGAGCTGATCGTGCGGGGAACGGAAACGGGAACGGAGACGGGAACGGGTTCAGTATGAGGCTAAGGGCAGGGCTAACGTGACGGAATGCACTTGGACGCGATTGAGCTGCATTAAAGGTACTGAACTGAAATCATGGACAACCGGTACAACATCCACTGACGGCTGAACAGCTTGGAGCGCGGCTCCGATACCTGCTGCCTTTCATTGAGAAAGGTGGCGTGAGGTTCACACAATACAGCCGCGCAACTGAGAGTTGAGATCCCTGAGATATGTTTCCAAACAATCAAAATGGTCAGATTAGGTCGGGGTTCAGCGCTGCGCCAACAGGAACATACCAGGTCAACGGTGTCTGCAGATCGTACGTTGCTGTGCTTTATGTGAGATCCTTAGATGCAGTGGGGCAGACCGATGATGCGGCTTGCTGGGCTGAGGAGGGTTCAACCTCGGTTCGCATGAATATCACGGAAATAGAAATGATAATGATTCCAGCTGTCTCCAACATTCAGTGTATTCACTGTTATCGTCTGTCGAAAACTTCGTCGAAACAACAGGCGACATTCACTGCAGCAAACTTCTGTGCGATGCCACGGTGAAAAGGAGAAAGCTTGTTGATCGCCACGCGATTTCAGGACGTTTAGGTTCATCTCTCCTGATCACGCAAACGTTTTTATGGTTGTGATCGGCCCCGTGTATTGCGCCACGGCTTGCTCCGGTTCGGGAGCTTCCCGCCGCTGACAGCTCCCGGAAACTCGGCGCTATGGGTACTTTGGCCGCACACCATCCTTTGTGTCCGAGCCGGCGATGGGGAACTAGGAGCCGAGCAGACCCAACTTCCGGATCGGCCACCGAAAAAGGCACCGGGTTATCTTATGGGACCGACGGCCACTGAAGAGGTCCGCAGACCCGGGCGAGCGGGCAAGTCGGTGGGTAGCAGGCTAGCAGGCAGCAGGCCTGGCAGTATGGCCAAACGTCAGATTGGCACCCCTCTAAGCTGCAGGCGAGGATTTTTTTTCAGGGTCCAATGGCGGGTCTGCACACAAAGTGCAGGGGGCGGGGTGTCATCTGGCGATGGGCGGTCTGGCGGCCAAGAGCGTTCAAAACGGAAGTTGGGGCCGGTTTTGCCTCTCAAAGCCGAATTTGTTGGGAAAACTGACTTGTCCGTCTGTAAAATGCATGTGAGAGACTAGAGTCGATCTGCGAAGAAATTGTTGACTTGCTGCGAGCACGCGCAAGCTCCTTCCCAGTTCCGCTTTTGCGCGTTGCGAACAGCGGAGTTGGGTTTGTGGACTCAGTTTGCGTAGCACAAGACTTAGACACGACGTCTACATATAGATCCAATGTCTGGTAGGGCCAGTTCAAGTGCAGCCGACACGTCTTTTGAATGATGTGGTTCTGAGTGAGGATGGGGACCTGGAGTTGGAAGAGGCGCATGAACGCCTTCCCGTCCGTTCCGGCCGAGTGTCAACTTACAACTCAGAGCGGCGTCAATGATGTCGAGCCACGCGGCATGCTTATCGTTGTCCGCAAAGCCATCTCGCGGTGACGAGATAAGAAGGCCCTGCAGCAAAAAGACTGCAATGACCAAAAAAGATACGAAGCCAGACGATGGAGAGGATCGGGCATAGCGCTCCCCAACAAAATGGACGTAGGTCGGGATGGACTGTCGATAGTTCGTGACGTGGACTACTTTATGCATGTTAGCAGTTCGCAGACGTCCCAAGTAAGGAGACTAACAGCCTCGTTGTAAGAATACCACTATGCACGCGAGAAACCCACTAGGAACCCACTAGGAACCAGGGGTAGCGCTTGGGCTGAGCTTCCAGAAGGCAACTGATGACAACGGGTCCCTGGCGGTCGACTGCGTGTCCCAAAATGTACAGAGTACAGCGCGCTCCATCAATTTCATGACTTTTCTTCCGCGAGCCAGGTTCACAGGCCGAGGTTTCCGACAACAGTTCGTGTCATGAAGTTCTGGCATATCAAGTTCTCGTCGTGATTTGAGCGAGTCGCATGATGGTGTCAAAAGCGTGACCAGAAAGCACTGACTGGCCTGGACTCTCAGCTGGCGCAAGTCGATTCCCAAACAGGATCATGAACGACATTACTGTAGTAACAATAGATGTCCCTGTCGGCGTGCTTTTTCCCGTGTTTTGCCGCAGCTGCAGCCGGAATAGAGTTAGAGCTGGTGTCCAAAGCTCCTAATGCGCTGCGTGCCGTTGTCGGAAAAGGGGAACGGGCTCTAGTGTCTTATGGAACACGTTTAAAGAAGCATCCATGTCTCAACTTTCCAACCGTTTCAGTCAGCAGATGGTCAATTGCGCAGATGGAGTGTCCCTCAGCGGCGACACTGGGGGATCTGCTGCGAGGCGTAGCCTCATAGGGATAGCCTCGAACGGTTGAATAGTCCCCGTCACTTGGGTCTGTTTGCGAAATGTTGCCCCGGAAAGCCAGGGCGGCTTCAAAGGAAAAACAACCAAGAGAGCAAGGATGATGTCGAGATGCCGAGGCAGGTGAGCTTTAAGGAGTTGAAGACTTGGAGTTGGGTTGAAGATGGATCCCCCGTCCGTGGGCTTCAAGGGGGGGCCTCCATTCCCGTTACAGTGTACCAAGATAGCATCGCTTAACGTGGAGGGCGTCTGGATTGCGGTGCCTTTCGTCCGGAGTCAAGCATGGAGGCCTTGTTAATCATGTGCTTGCTGAACAGTGAAGCCTCAACAATCGTCGTCCCAGGAAGGATGTTGTGCTTGGCGGTCCTAGGTACTCTCATCGAATGGCGGGACGAAAGCTCAGTGGAACCCACAGACAGCACTGTGAGTAACACCTCCTGCGGCCACCCGACAAGGCAGGCAAGCGCGCAGGAAGGCACGGAGGCGATTCGTGCCTTCCCATAAAATCCGGTTCGTCATGGCATTGAAGCAGTGGAAGGCGCGCATTTGTGAATGCCCGCCCAGTGAGTATATGCCTTGCCTTGCCGTGCTTGCCTTTTGCTTCTAATAATGCTTCACGTGAACCGTTGCGCCCCAATCCCAGCATTCAGCATTAAAAGTGACTAAAGTCTGAGCAGAGAAGCTAACTTCCCTCCCATCTTTAATTACTTTATTTCTATTTTCTTGAACAGTCCCAGTCCCCGTTACCCTTTGGGTCTCGTTGTCACCGCATCGACGCCAAAATTCATACAAACAAACTACGCTGCAAGGTACTCGGTCTCACTTACCTTGAGGTAAGGTAGTTAAGGTACTAGTAGGTCTAGGTAGAGAGTATTAAGATAAACGAGGTAAGGTACCTCGCTGCTTCTATGGATACCTTACGTGACGAGGAGAGGAGGAGCCACCGTCCTAGGTAAGGTAGGTAGGTAGCACGCCCAGCATATCCACTCGGCGTCCACGTCCACCTTGTACTTGCACATCCTCGTCCCCCATCCCATCCTGTCCCATCCATCCACATCTAGCTCCAGCTCCAGTTCAGGTTCCAGTTTCCCTTCAGTCCGCCCTCCCCTTCTCCATATTAAGACCTCGAGGATCCCCTCGCTTTGACCTTACCGTTTGGCTTACTTCTTTCACTTTCCTCCTCCTTACTCCCTCTTCTCAGTTTCTTCTGTCGTCTTCTCAGCCTTGGCGGAGAGAACATCTTTTATAACTTTGGCTTTGGAGAACCCTCTTTCGCCAGAACAGAATATCAGAGCTTCAACCTACTTTGTTCAAGCAACTGTTTCCCCAGTTCCTCTCCAGTCCGACTTGCTAGTCACATTTTCTACAATCCCTCCCTCAATCGAAGATCAATTCTGTACAACAGACTCTGCCGGTACTATAGCTGTCGCGTGCCCCAGTGCCGTCCTCGACAACAAGCTTCTGAGACGCGATTCAGCAACCCCAACGCTTGAGCGAACAGTGGGACCGCAACATTTCCATCCGAGACGCTCAATTGGTCAATTCCCCCCACAATGGCCGGCGTCACCGTGCTCAGCGAGCTTCCGCCCGCATCGCTCTTCACCTTCCCTCCGGACGGTGCCCACATGGCAATCCCCCCACCTCTGCCCGGCTCCATGGCCGCCGCGCCCCCCGTCGAGATCCCCGACCACATCTTCTCCGCCGCTCTCGATCCCAAGGTTCCTCTCACCATCGCCGCTCTTTACGCCGTCACCGTAAAGTTGTTAAATAAATATAACAAATCAAACGATCGCAAGCCTTGGGCAATTAGCAAGACGAAGCCCTTCTTCGCCTTTGTGGTTCTGCACAATGTATTCCTTGCCGTTTATTCGGCCTGGACCTTCTGGGGTATGTTGGGAGGTATGCGCAGAAGTGTTGTCAGCCCATTTGGCCCCAACGGCTTGGCTGCCACGGCCGACAGCTTCTGCCAGCTTAACGGTAACGCCGGCTTTGGCTCTGCTACCGTTTATAATGAAACTGCTGGTTTCTGGTCCAGCCTGACTGGTCACTCTGCACTTGGTTTCGATGGCCGCCCGAGTCGCGATGCGACCGGTAGGATCTGGAACGAGGGTCTGGCTTTCTACGGATGGATCTTTTACCTGAGCAAGTTCTACGAGGTTCTCGACACCTTCATCATTCTGGCCAAGGGCAAGCCCAGCTCCACTCTTCAGACCTACCACCACGCCGGTGCCATGATGTGCATGTGGGCTGGAATTCGCTACATGTCTGCTCCTATTTGGATGTTCGTCCTCGTCAACTCCTTCATTCATGCCATGATGGTAAGTTTACGTGCATCCACTTGTTGGAATCAATATGCTAACCCAGGAATAGTACACCTACTACACCATCACCGCCTTCAACATCCGCGTTCCCGTGGCCATCAAGCGCTCGCTCACTACCATGCAAATCACGCAGTTCCTTGTTGGAGCTTCATACGCCATGTTGCACTCCTTCGTCTCCTACACCGTTCCCGTAACCGTCTACACTTCCAAGGGCGCTGCCGCTGCCGCTGCCACTGAGTCCGCCACGAGCATTGCTGCCGAGGCCACTGCGACTGCCGCAGCCGGTGCTCTCGAGAACCTGAAGAACATGGTCTTCGGTGCTTCGGCAAAGGTTGCCGAGGAAGCTGCCAGTGCGTCCGTCGCTGCTGCTGCTGCGGCCCCTCCCCAGCCGGGCTTTGTTGCCGAGACCATTTACGTCACTCAGCCCTGCATCACCACCAGCGGAGAGACGTTCGCCATCTGGCTTAACGTTTTCTACCTTGCCCCCCTGACCTATCTCTTTGTCATGTTCTTCATCCGCAGCTACCTCCGCCGCAGCAGCGCCGAGTCGGCTAAGGGCAAGGGCAAGACCCGCCGCGAGAGCAATGTCACCTTGGCCGAGAAGGCTGGCTGGGATGCCGCGCGTGACGTCAACCGTGAGATCTACAATGGTTCCGCTGAGTTCGAGAGTGGTAGCCCTCGCCGTGTCAACGGCAAGATAAGCAACAAGGCCCGCGCCTAAGCGTCTTGCAAGAAACTGTGGAAATGGAAGCACAATGGGAAACATGAGGTTATGGTGGGAGAGAAACTGTGGAGAGGTTTTAGGAAGGCGGCATGGTCATTCTTATCGGCGTTTTGAGTAGGGAAAATAAATAGGGTAAGGCATTTGCATCACCCGGAGCGCTCGTTATCTAGTCATTCCTGTCTAGAATTTTGCATTTCAACGCGTAGGGTAAGTAGGCGAGTTGGGCATAGCCCGGCGCAATACTAATATCTATATACTAGTCAACCAAGTCGGATCCCATCTTTTTGTGTGCTATTTGACCGTGCCTGTTCTAGTAGATGGCGATGAATTGAGTGCAGTCGCGTACGCACTTACTAGAGCGGATTCCTGCGCAAACTGGCGCTGGATCTGGTGGTGTTCCTCTTGTCGCGGCCCCGCAAACGGAGGAGTCATGAGGTCGGCGACGGCGCATGTGGGTACGTTCGGCTTCCGGGGCATGCCTCCGACTCCTACGGCGTTCCGAAGTCAGCTCGATCCCGGGATCTTACGAACCGTTGTCCGGACCCTTCCTTTTTTTTTAACCTCACACCCTCTCACACCCCGCCTCGCCTTCTTTTCTCTCATTCTCTCTCTCTTGCTTTCTGTCAATCCTACTTGACACGAATTGCAGTGACTCATTCAAGGGAAACGCCACATGCTGTACGCTGCCAAGGTATCGTATCGTCCTTGGGCGCTCTCTTTCGTAACTAAGGTCTCTCTGTGTTACCCCCCCTCCCCAGTGCTACCTCCAAGCCATCACCCTGCCAATCACAAGAAATGGTCATTGTTTTTTGGGGGTGTTTTCCCCTCAGCGAGTGACTCCCAGCTCACCAAGACTGAATCATGATAAAAAGAAATTGTCTGAGCCACTTCACGGACTGATGCTACCACCTGCCCGTGGCCTCCCGTCATACTTTTAAACTCCCGGGGGGGGAAGAAAGGGGAAAGAGGCACACTCGTGGGCACGCCTTTTGCTCAGGGTAAGAAAACACGCGGGGTGGGCTGTGTTCGATTGTCGTTAACACCGTTGTTGTAGCGTAACGCTAGGTAAGGCAAGGCAAGGCAAGGAAGGAAGGAAGCACCCATTGTGGAAAGCGCAACCAACCTAGCGTCAGTGTGTGTGTATGTGTGTGTGTGATGCCGCCTTTGCCTTTCACGCCTTGCTCTCTCACCCTTCGCGACCACTCGCACAGCCTCTTCAATCCACCTCTTCACAGAACGTCAGCAAAGGCCCCGAGATTAAATACTAGGGGGCACCCTGCAGTCGATGAAGATTTGGGGTAGGTCGACATCTGGAGGAGAGAAGACGATGACTGACAACTGGCGCAGCGGCGGGCGGGTGATGGGCAAGAGAACAAGACTAGGCTAGCCTCGGCTCAAAGACAACCACCAACTTCCTTTTAGGCTCATCCAGTCACTTGGCTTGTTGGCCTTGTTCTTGGAATCTGTTGCCGTGTAGGGCGCACGCGAAAGTCAGATGTCGATGAGCCAAGTCTGTGGTCAATCAGCAAGAACGCGCTTCGAGGTATGGTGAGCTCTCCTACCACAAGACCAAGGTCTCGAACCCTTGAGGGACCAATCGCCACCTGGCAGTAGTCACTCGATCACGGCAAGCCAAGGTTTACGGGCGGTGAACGTTGTGCAATAGTAATGTTCTTTCTTCTGTAATGCGGGGTACTGAGAGGACCGTACGTGGCCTTGTGCGCGACAAGGTTGCAAGAGCTGTCCGTCCGGGTTGTTTCCCCTTTCCTCCTTCCCCATACTATCATGTCATCGACCAATGGGTGATGCGAACTCTAAATACACAACGCCAATCCATGGAGGTGTTCGGCCGACCTATTCCTTCCGTTTCCTAAACGAGTTGGGAAAACCAAGCGGAATACACGACCGTCACTCAGGGGTATAGACCTCCATGGATGTATGCCGCCAAACTCCGTACTCGGGAGAGTCAAATTAGAGCCGATGTATGATGTTCCTTAGACAAACCAATCCAGTACTCTCTCTTTCTCTCTCTCTCTCTAAAAAGGGGGGGGGGGGGGGACAAGCCAAAAATTCCAAAGCTCGATATCCGTCCAACGCCATGCTAAATGCAAATCAGAGCCAAGCCGAATCGGATCGGATTGCGAAACCGAATGGGCGTTCTATGTGCGAATCAGGTGTAATGGATGTTGACGTGCATTTGCAGTCCATTAGCGGGTATTGTTGTGTTGGTGTGTCTGGTATCGTCCGGGTAGTCGATGAGAATCTCCGACGATGTGTAATGTAAGTCTATGGGTCTAAGATGATTCGCTCCTCGTAAAGGCCGTCAATCGTAATCCGCTTATCGGTCGTTGTCCAATCCTGTCGTTGCTGTTCCTTGTTCGGCTCAGCCACTCTAGAAGGTGCTCCAGTTCCAGTCGCGGGGAACGCTGGCCGCGACCTCGGGGCCCTTGGTGGGAGGCAAGAGACCAGGGGTCATGGGAACGACGGGGCTGGCCGCGACGATGGGGCTCGTAGGAGTGGTGCTGGTAGAGTCGGAGCTCTGGTCGCTTCCACTGCGGCTGCCATTACGGCTCTTCCACACCTTAAATTCGGTAAAGCAGTGAAAGCAGGCGCGGGAAGGGGCTCCGCGAGGGTTGTAGTTGCAGTCCTCGTCAAGGGGAATGACATTCGCAGAGTGAGGGCCGCAGAAGATGTTGCCACAGCGGCGGCAGTGGTGACGACGAGTAAAGGTATTGAAGTTGCGTTTGCAAGTCGGGTCATCGCACATGGTAGACTCGGTGTCGGGCTGTCGGGTGTTTATTAGTACCTGGACTTCAGTCAAGGTGCGTGGTGCAGCATGTCATCTTACCTTCCAGTGCTTGCGGGTAGGCTCTCCAGCGACCTCAGGGAACAGCTCAGGATCCAAGTCGAGGTCAACGACTTTGCCACTGTCGCCAGTGGAGCGACGCGACAGCTTGGAGCCGATGACGCTGAAGCCAGGCAGGCTGATGAAGCTGCTGTTGGCGCGGCGCAGGCAGAGGAGGTCCTCTCCGTCCAAGTCCTCGGCCTTGGGAGTTCGAAGCACCTTGGAGTGATGCTGTGTTGGGCGGAGGACGGCGGGCATGTAAATGGGGCGTACTGAGTCTGTCATGCAAGACTTGGGAGAGGTCGGGGAACCATCGTGAGGAGTGCTCAGCGGTGAGATGCGCTGGCCGTATGGACGGGGCGCAGTCTGGAAGGACTGGGATCTCGCGTGGCCGAAGTCAGGGCGATGGGGTGCGTAAAAGGCAGGGCCGCGGTGGTCGGCGAGGGTAGGCATTATTAGGTCGGCTGCCATTGCGTCGATAGTTAGTCGAGGTGTATGCAGTGTAAGTTATGCTGATATCGTCGTAGTGAAGTAATGGCGGTTGGCGCTAATTAATAATAATCCGAGGACGCGCTTGGTGGAAGAGTGCGACGAGGTCGTGTGTGGTCAGAGGATGTTGTGGCGGCTGGGGTTGATTAAAGAGGAGGCAAGGCAAGGCAAGGCGTTGGTCTCGTGTTATCGTGGATGCTTCGGGACAAGGGCCAGGTCTAAGTGAACCGTGGTTCTCCGCAGAGGTGCCGCAAACGTTCGAAAGTATATTTCGTGATTGTGTCGTAGGAGTAAAAGATGCGCTCGATCAGCCAAACGGTTCCCCTCTCTTGGTGTTTGTGGTAACGTGGGTTTGGTTGGTGAGTGTTAGGTAGTAACAGTGATGTTGGTGGGAGAGGGCGCGGTCTTGTAATGGTTGGCCGTTCGGGAAATGGCTGTCGAGTCGGGAACGAGGGGGTGTAGAAGAAGGGAGGAAGGAGCCTTAAAGGGCGAGCCGTGAGTTCGAGTGGAGGGGAAGAACGCATGCGGGAGCGGGTTCCCTATTAGTTTTAATGTTGCGGCAATTGGCGGAGGGAGTTGCCCGAGTAGGAGGATGAAGGGCCAGCCGCTGGGGGGGCGCACTCATGAGGAGGGGGTGGGCGAGTGCGGTCACTGGGAGTGCAGTACGAATACCAAGGAACTATGGTAAGGTAAGGTAACGGAAGGCACGAATATGGCACCGACCCCAAAAACGCAGACATGACACGCTGCATACCTTACGTACCTAGTATAGTACCTTGTTAGGCCCTTCGTTTTTGGGGGGTAGAAATGAATGAGATGCAAACTTACACCCCCATTGATAGCCAGCAAACCGCGAGCCAGCCAATCTCTTGAGAAGCTTCTCACCGCAGTTGCAGTCATTCTCACTCGTGCCTTTCTATTGCTTTGGTTCAAGGTGCGTGGCTCTCCCTTTGCTTTGGTTGCTCAAAGTCATCCACAGATAACACTTCATAGACAAACTCTCATCGACACACGGCTATCCTCAAGGTCTTCATAGACCATGGTCACTTACGTATGATGACGATGCCGCCGCTAAGGAAAACCGCCTACTGCGTACCTTACCTCAGCTACCGCGGGAGGGAGGTCACCGCGATCCCTCTCTTCCCAGATGGAAGCTGCCGTGGCGCGGCGGCGGACAAGTGCCGTCGTACCTCAAGACTCAAGTCGCAGCCGCCGCAGTATCAGCGAGGAGCAAGGCGGCGGGCTCGATGGATGGCAACGGCGGAGGCGACCGCGACCGCCCTTTCGCCTGCAAGGGAAGCCCCCGTCGCAGCAATCAAGTCCACCGGCGGCGCTCCAATGAGTGTCTCCAGTCACTGCATTTCCCAGTCGCTATCCACCCGTCCAAGGATGTCCCGGCCTCAGTCAGATGGATGGGCTAGCTACTGAGTGAGTACACTAGTGCGGCGTGCCCACCTCTCCGAGTGAAAGACCAGGTACCTACCTTATCCCCCCAATCCCACAATTGGATTAGCGACCTCCGCGCTGTGGGCGGTCTTCTATCCGTCCCGTGGTTGGTCCAATTGCCCAAACCCGCCCCGGCCAAGTCTCCGTCCACCGGCCTTTCTTGGCTCTGCTGTCCTAATTGCTTCTCGACTTTTACGTGCGTCCTGCGCCATGTTATGGAAACACTTCACCCAAAGAGCTTAAGCCTCTCCCATCTCGCACACTGCTTTAGTCTTCCCTCGTTGCATGTCTGACCCATTCCGCCCCGGCCTCTAATCGTAGTCAGTCCCCTTCTCCAAAGTGTTAATGTGCCTGTTGTGCCTGTTGTGCCTGTCGCTCATCCTCCGTGCTCCCGTGTCTCCCGTCACCATCGACCGTCGAGCTTAGACTCCAGAGTCCAGCGAAGGACTAGTGTAAGACAAAGCGGAACAGGGACCAGCGCTGTTCAGCACAGGACCCTGAAATGAGCAGCTACGTAATAAGCAGGTGTTGTCCTTCGCTTCGACAACGCTAATCCAGAGCTCGGCTCCATCATGTTTTGTGGAAGGTCGCTGGAAGCCTACTTGTCTCTGACAGGTCTGCTCGCGTGTCGCTTCGTCTTGTCATTGTCTTGTCCTGACCTTCCCGCCGCAGGTTTGATGCCGGCCGCTAGCGACTTGGAACTACCTTGCCGCACCTGCACCTTCGACTAATATCAGTGACAGAGTGCTTGGTTGGCGCGGAAGAGATAGTCCCGCCCAGGTCACTCTCAGTTCAGGATCCCGACTCCTTGGCCAGTACCAGGTCTCGGCGTTTGAAGGAGATGGACGACGACGAGCCAAAAAAGAAAAGAAGCAATTATGCGTCCGTAGCCTGCAAATCAGTGGTGGGCGACGACGGCTGAAAGGATACACCTTCCAACCGCACCAGAAGACCCCTCAACCCACAAACTCACCGTCAACCTCCCGCGCCTCATTAGCACGAACTCCAGCCTTCCTGACGCGGCGCCGCGCTCCGGAACGAGACCGCAGTTACCCACTGGTTTCAACCCTTCGTGCGGATTCACCTAAAATATAACGGCGGCTCGAGGAAATAATAGTCGCTCACGATCCTCACGATCCTCCAGCTATAGTTACACATACATCACTTCCCGCCGTCGCCGCCGTCGCCCGGGCAGAAAACCCCAACGTAATCGTAACCCGTCTCGCCTGCCGGCAAATGCACATCTTCATCGTCGAGTCTCCAGAACTCCCCTCAATAAGATGCTTGTTGGTATCCTCTCCTGCGGCTGCTGCATCGTCGCCACAGAAATAACAACACCGCGTTGAGTTTGACAGGGCCCCCATCGGATAGAGACCGATCTGGACTCTCACACTCTTTTTTTTTTCTTTTCTTTTTGCCTGCTGCCGCTCGTATCGCACACAGGCGTGCATTTGCACCGACCAGGTCTCCATTTGCCTCTGAAGCAGCACATCGGGATTCGGGGATCCACCCTCCACTTCTTTTCATGGGTATGGAGGCAGGGGATGGACACTTTGACGGTTTGACCAGACATGGAACGCTGAGGCCTGAGATGAAGCTTAATAGTAGGCTGGGTACGGCGTACGCGTGCTGGCTGGAGCTGTCATCAAATTTGAGCGTTTTTTTTTGTGGCAAAGTGTTTCTCAAGCTTGCGATGGCATTCGTGTTTTCGGTTTGTTGTACTCCGTATGTGTCTTGTCTTTGTTTCTTGTCTTTTGTTCGCCGCGAGGTCCTCAATGGCACTTGAGGGATCGTGAACATTGCTGCCCTTCGTCATCTACTGTCATTGCTCCCCTCGACGAGACATGCGCTGCTCTTCGATGATGATCCGTACCCTCCTATCCCCACCCCTCTTCCCGATGCGTTGATGTGTGGGCGCGCATCCATCCTGCAGCTTACCTTATGCATCTGCACCGCGATAGGCGGGATCCAATCGTCCTGTGCGACGTCGGAACACCTGGTCTGAGTGCCCCTCTTGGTGATGACAGACAGGCCAGATTTCGCTGCACGTCGTTTGGTCAGGATCCAGAGACTCAAGGCCACAGACGCAGCATACAACTCTCTTCTCGACGCTCGACTCCGATCGTGTGCCGCTTGGCCATGGCCGGCGCGCCTCGCCAAGCTGCAATTGCAGACACAACGCCCAAGACGGAGATGCATTCTGAAGATATCGTAACACGCTGTCAGACACAAAATGCCCAGACCGCTGCCACTCTTCCCCCGAAGAGTGCCCGTAATGGGGACCGCAAGCTGAAAGCCAACGTCCGCTAGCATTGCTGCCACTCTCCCCTCCAAACCCACCGACCATCTGCTCAATTGCTGCTTTGGGGTATCTGGGCCGGGGTCTCTGTTCTCCACTCCATGGAGACTATTCCACTGAGCCTGGCCGACTGAACCAGATGAACGCTATGTACCGCAGTATCGCAGTATTCATTTCCAAATCGCCGTGACTCGCTCTTCTCCGATGTCCAGCCTCCCCAGTCGGGACAGCTTTCTTCGTAGTTGCTCGTCCGGTCGCTGGACACTCCTGCTGCTCGAGACACCATTCAACAGTTGGCCTCTTGGTAACCTTCGACAGTTGACCTCTCCAGCCTTGAATTCACTGGCTGCGTGATAATCCATGTACGCAGTGTGCTAACTCTGGTTGCCAGGTTGTCTGTCCCGTCAGAGCCCTTTTTTAGCTGCACCCAACGATGTCGCAAGCGTGCATCCCGTCAGTTGTCAATACCTTAGGTGGGCCAATGGCGGGGTGGGTGTGGCACAGCATCGCCGCGAGCTAGAGTATTTACGGAGGCATTAGACCACATGGCAATGTCTGAGTGTTTTTTGCGCTGCGGTTGCGCCCACTGCAAGCCGGCAGCCGCTCGTTGAATGCCTGGTTTTGGCCACAGAACGAGAGCTCTGGAATGAAATGCTCTAGTGCAGTGTAGCGTAGACTCGTAGATCATTTGCAAATCTCCAGAGCAGTGCTGCTTCTTCGGTGCCACTATCCACACTGGTTCCGTCCTTCATACGGTACTTGACCTTGACTCGAGGCGTCGGCCGAAAGGGCGGAATTCTATCTGTACTCTCTAGTGAAGTGAATTGTGAATTGTGGTTCGAGCTTGCAGAGACTCCGAATCAGTGCCGTACCGAACCAAGCTCTGGTAGTCTGGGCGCGTGGAGAAATGTCCCGAGTCAGTTCGACCACTGAATATGACGCAGATTCTGCAACGCAAAACACTTCATTGATCTCGGTCGCTGTCCATCAATTCCTGGAATAGCAAGGCTACTTCAGCCACAGATGAAGACATCTGCTCCGAAACCTGACAAATGAGCAGGAACAGACACTTATCGACGTCGACGGTCCACCGGCCGTCATGGTTCTGATGGAGATTAGGCGGAGCCAACCCCTTCAACATATCTGAAGGCGAAGCGAAGCGAAAGCAAAGGCCAGCTGGAACCGCAGCTGGATCTGGTCCCGAAGAAGAAAATCGTGCAGGGCGAATGAGATCCAGATAGTTCACCAGTCTTCAGCAGCGACAGTCTGCCAGCCGCCCAGTGGTGGAACTTGTCCGCGGGTCCACTTCAGCTCCCACGCTCTACTGAATTACACTGCCTCCAGAACACCTCCAGAAGCTTGGAGATGAGGGCCGTTTGTGGGTTCGCTTTGACTTGGCATTTGCAAATAGCTTGCTGGGAGGCCCGCCTGCGACGGCGCGTCGTCGTGGTTTCTGGTGGCACCGCGAGATATTGCGACGAAATCTACAGGCTGGCTGCTGGTCGCCCTGCCGCCTCGTCCGAACGAGACCTGACAGAATTATGTGGCGGGGATCCCAGCAAGACGGGACCGCGCTGCGCAGCATTGATGGGGGTTTGACCGCGGCGGTTGTCTCCTCCTTTTGCCACAGCTCGCGGCGACCGTGTGTTCTTTTTTTTTTTCTTTTCCCGCTGTGGCCGATACGCTAGGCGTTTGCCAGCATTAGATTGCACGCATTAGTATAATAATATCCCCGGAATCTGACCGACCCCACTCTTCAATTCCGTTCCTCTCGGCGGCGCTGGCTTCGGTCTTCATCCTCATTTGACAGCAACGTCCGGCCGAGGTTCGTGAACCTGCCGCCGGCCGGACGGCGAGCTGAGGCTTTGGCTAAGAGGCGAAAAAACGTAATGAACAGAGGACGGCAGCCGTTGCGACGCTGATGGAATGACGAGACGCAAGCGACAAAGACTTCTGCGAGTGTGCTGAGCAACTACGGCCAAGGACCGAGTTTCCGAACGGGACACCGACATTCCTGGCGAGGTTTCCCGTTATCCCTGTAAGATGATTGGGCGCACGATCGCCGGTTCAGTGCGTTGTTTTTCCCGGCCGAGAAGGCTCGTGGTCGGGCTTCATCCAGCACTCAACATGTTTTTCCCACAGAAAAAAGCGGTGGATACACCCGCTGCGAGACGAGTACTGGGAAGATTTCTGGTAGCAGGATAAAATAGTTTCCCGTGGAGGCCCGTCTCTCCCAGATCCAACGCCTCTTTTGCCCAGCCTCGCTGTCCAGTAGAACGGATGCAACCAAGACACAGCTGGGAGACCCAGGTTTGCGGATAGCCAAGTTGCCGCCATCATCCCTACAGAGGGTATCGCTCACGTGCGAGCGACGTGGTTTCCCCGGATGATCCCAAAATGAGACATGTCTTCGTTAAACGAGCCTCATCTGCGAGGCGAAACAAACAAGGGATGGGAATTGAGAGGGAGGGGGGTGGCGACGGGGTGTTATCGCGGTTTGAACAACCGAACCGGAGGAATCGGAATCAGACTGTGGGAAAAGAGTGGTTGGTTCTGCTCCGTTCGCCTTGTGGGTTATAGTCGGTGAGTTTTGGATTGGGGTCGCATCGGCACCCGTACTTCCCAGGATGAAAGGTCCAAGGAAGCGGCCAGGGAAAATGCTGAAGCAGTGAGGGAATTGATTTTTTTTTTCTAGTGCCTTTTGCCACCCACTTAGATAATTACACTTTCTCATGCAAATTTAACCTATATTATATGCTCTACTATATATAATATACTTTAAATAATACCTAGAAAGCTACTACTACCTTCTATACTTCTATATTTATAAAAAGTATTATTAACCTAAATAGCTTTATAGTATATAGGTTCTAAGAATCTTAAAAGTTAATATAAAATATATAATAATAAAGCTAGTTTAGTAGTAATATATTATAGACTAACTTAGACTTAGTAAAACTCTAGTAATTCTTATTAAGATAGAAGGCACTTTATATATTTAAGGTATTATTATAAAAGCTATAAATATTAAATCTAGTAAGCAAATTAATTTAGGAGTAACTACCCTTACCTATAAGGAGCAAGTCAGCACGTTCCTGGGCCAAGTCTGGGACCTATCACACGAACTGATAGTCCGAGCACGCCTCGCAATCTATAGTGAAGTTGCAGGAGGGAATTGAATTTGCTGGGCGGCTGGCAGCTGGACGACACATCACTGTGAGGTCCCAGCGATTCGTTTTGGTGGGGATCTGCCTGGGAGGCAGAGGAAAATCGGGCGCTGCGCCAATCGAGATAACGAGCCACTTTTTCGAAGCACAGACGCGCTTTCCCCAAAAAGGCATCCTTGCTGCATGCCATGCTTCAACACCCTTGCCCTTAATCAACTCATGCAGGGTCCTCCAAGGTAATTGGCCCGTTGCGCTCGCGCTCTTATCGCTCATCGGTGATTGGCTGATGGGTCAATTGAGCTCTGTGTTGCAATGCAGTATTGCCTCAGGCCACACCTTTCAACTGGTTGGTGCCATCAGGGGGCCGGCTGGCAAGGAAAGCGCAAACGATGAGCTGCAGCTGGCCACCACCACCACCACCAACTGGCGCCTGCAGGGCGTTCGACATGTGACGTCGCTGCACCGGCATCCCTCGTCGGTACAGTCGGTGACGGCTCCTTCACCGCCTAGGGAGTGACATACCACGCATCCAACTCATCTGGTCGTCCAATTCCCTATGGCCAGCCCATCCCAGCCGGGTGTGTTACCGGTCTAGGAACACCTATCTATCTCTCAGCTATTATCTGGTGTACGGATAAGGGGAACTACACGAAAGAAAGAGGGAGGGGGAAGAGCAAATGTGAAGGACAGGAGAAATTGCTAGAGACGGCAGGTTGGGATGTGTGCTGGCCGGGCTGCCGATCCGTGCAACCAAGTAAAGAACGGCACGGTCATCTTCCATCGCTTACGTTGTGCCGGTCGCAAGGCGATCTCTTCCCCATTCCTCTGTCCCAAACGTTCCGTGACGTTTAAGGGGGATTCTCGATGATCGCCGGCGTGCGGGAATGAAAACCCCCCCCCCCAAGCAAATGCTTGAGACTGAGACCGCTGCTCGGGATGTTGGCGCGGTCCTTTTTTTTTTCCTTTTTCCCTACCCCGCGGAGATGCTTTGAGCAGCTCTGCGCTTGCGCTGGACAGGCTCGCTGCGCAACACCATGAGGCAGGATCTCCAGGACCTTTGCTGGTGATGCGCCCGGCGGCCATCTATCGATTGCACGGTCGTACCAGCGAAGATGGAACCCCCCCCCCCTTTTTTTTGGGCCGTTGATGGTGGTGTACACCAAGGGGAGGGCTGCACATCATAGGAATGGCATGACGTATCAGGGGCCGCTCTTCTTCCGCTCTGGGTATGACACGGGATCGCTCAATAAATCGAGATTCGACAATGGGATTTTCCTCAGCTGGGATTCCTAAGGTTTTGGCTGCCAAGTTTTTTTTTACGGCCCCTAATGGCTCCGAATCTTTCGCTAGGCGTTGATAGTTGAATGAGAGGGGGCTAGGTTAGAGCGCTCCGTGGTGATGTTGTAGTCTCTTCGAAAGCAGCAATGGGCGTATGGTCTCAGTGGCAGGATGTGGTTGACAAAGTGAGAGAAAGTCTGATGAGATTCTTGGTCTAAGTCCTGCAATTTCAACTCGAGTATTGCTTCTATTAAGAAATGCAGGCTCCTGTTGTGAGAAGAGCTTCTGCGTCGTAAGTATTACACACTTAGAGCTTAATACATCTAGATAAAGCATCAGCATATACCACTAAACCAATATGGAGTAACTGAACAGAAGATGCTGTTTCCTGAAGACATTGTCGGTGACCAGATATGCCTTTCTTGTTCTCGACATCTTGATTGCCTCTCGGGCTTCTCTGTTCAGACAAAGCATGACGGGGGCCGCAAAGACTGTATATATAACATGATACTACATGGACGTCCCAAACGATCGAGCTTTGTTTCGAGAAAGGACATGACGCGTAGCTACATCTCATGAGTCCTCCAACATCCTACCCTTTTTCCAGAGCTCCCTAAACATACCTCCTTCTTGGTCCTTCAGCACGCCTGGCTCACCCTTCTCAACCACTCGTCCATTGTCCATCACAACGATGGTGTCACAAGCCATGACCGTATCGAGGCGATGAGACACCATGATGACAGTATACCCCTTGAACTCGCGCTGAATGATCGCATGCATCTCGATCTCGGTCCTCTTGTCTACACCTCATCGAGAAGTAGAATGCCACCCTCGGCACCCTTCCCGCCCCTGGCCCGCCGGCGAAGAACCGCACGAGCAAGACAGAAGAGCTGCTTCTGGCCGGCACTCAGAGATTCCGCAGTGCCTTCGACGGAAAGACCGCCCCGGTCTTCGATTGCTGATAAAAGTCCAACCTGGTCAAGGACGTTCTTGCACTCTGCTTCGTCTGCGTCGCCGTAGGGGTCGATATTCTCGTGGATGGTGTAACCGTCCGGGAGGAAGATGGAATCTTGAAAGACGGCGATCATACGGCGGCGCAGGGTGTCCCGGTCGATCGCATTGACCGGAAGAGAATTTATCGTGATCTCGCCCGCGCATTGCGGCACGGGATCGAGCAAGCGAAGGAGCAAGAGCAAAAGGGACGACTTTCCGCTCCCTGTTCGCCCGCAGATGGCCACCGTCTCGCCCGAGCGGTTTGTGAGATGCAAGTCTCTGAGAGCCACGTCGTCGTGACTACCGTAGGAAGCCGAGATCCCCTTGATCTCGATGGCGCCCTTTTGGGGCCAGCTTTCTGGGGGTATCTCGGTCTCCTCAGGTCCCGTTTCTGGTTTGACGGTGTCGTGGAACGTCTTCAAGCGGGCTACAGCTCTGATACTTGTTTGCACTGAGGTGAAGGACTGCGCTAGCATGGTGAGGATGTCGCTAAATAGCATGACCGTTACAAGAGAGGCTCCAGTGTAGCCGGAATTTGCTCGCAGTTGTGTGGAAAGAATCACTACAAGAATAGCAACTGTGGCAATAGTGAGCCTAAGCATAAAGTTTAGATAGCGTTGAATGAGCGCCAACTGGTATGCTGGCTGTTGACTAGTATCCAGGAGTCGATTGTTGACCGAGATATCCGAGGTGATAAATCCCATGGCTCGTATAGTGGCCAGAACCTTGAGGGTATTAATGAGATGAGCGCTGTGTCGAATGGTTAGCTGCGAACACCACGAAAGAGAAACAAGTTCTTACTAGAGAGGTCCCTTTGCTTCAAGGTCTAGCAGCCGTAATTGCCTCGATGTGCGAAGATAGAACATCTGCACCACCATCAAACCCCTGATAAAAAAAGGATAGGTTATCACCAGCCAGGGCGACGCTGTGGAAAGGACTGCCGCCGTGCCGATGGCAGTGAAAAGGCCCAGTGAGAAGTTGATGAATGCCATGGGGAGCAAGTCGATGTCCTGGGCAAAAAGACCGGTGATGGTACCGGCGTCGGTCGTAGTAAGATATCTCAAAGACGCACCGATGAGCGTCCGTAAAGTCTGCTTGTGAAGCTTCATTCCCGATTGGAAGATCATCATCCGCATGCAGATGAATATGACCGAAGTCATGGAAAACAGACACAATATCATGAGAAGCGTATAGATTCTCAGGTAGAATGCGCCGGAGTGCTTTGGGTCTTTGGCTGTGAGATCCTTGGGGAAAGCTCCGGTGAACCCGTACACGCAGTCCCAGAAGACGAAGGCCGCCAAAACCCATTTCGACATGTTAGCAAACCAGTGTTTGTAGACTGAAAAATTGCCGACTTGGCGCGCCTTGTTTTTTTCATCGTCTGACACGGCGTCCTTGGTCTTGCTCTGGGCCATTTGGGCAGGCCTAGGTTCATCCATATTTGACTCGTTGGTATCCTTGGAAGCTTCCTTTGCTTCCTGTATCTTAAGGCTTTGGATGTACTTGCCATTGGCCTTCAATTTGTCAAAAGAGCCTTGCGCCACGGCCGTCCCGGTGGTGCCAAGGGCAACGACGTGGTCGGCTGAAGGTAGGTGTCGAACCGAATGAGTGCAGAGCATTGCTGTGACGCCTCTGCGGCAGACAATACCATTTGAACCAAAGACGCGCTGGAACACGCGATCCTCGGTGTTTGCATCAAGTCCACTGAGAATGTCGTCAGAAATGAGGATGTCGGTCTCCAGATAGAGAGCACATGCAAGCGCGACACGCTGTCTCTGGCCTCCGCTCAAGGCAACGCCGTTGCTTCCCACCTTTGTGCCGTCCCCTCTGGGCAAAGTTCCAAGATCGGCGGATAGCATGGTGGCTTCTATGACTTGGTTGTAACGTTCAGCGTCGAACGGCGAGTGACCAGTGATATTGGCCTTCACCGTGTTGTTGTAGAGAAACGGTGATTGATCGCAGTAGCCTTTTTGCGACAGCTGATCCCAAAGACCACATTGCCAGAACTAAAAGGTGTCTCGCCTAGGAATGCTTTGAGGGGTGGAGACTTTCCAGAGGCGATAGGTCCTACGATGATGGTGAGAGAGGACGCGGGAATCTCCAAATTGACGTTTTCCAATGCGTTCTTGCCTTGCTCCGACCCAAAGAATCCTTTGGTGACCTTGATAGCAGTTGCTTCAGCATCGCCAGGCACAGCACCGTTTTGCTTTTCCGGAATCAAGGAATTAGGCGTCTTGCGGAAATCGACTCGGTCTTCCTTGTTAAGATAATCCTGGATACGATTCAAACAAGCCCAATCACCAGCCATCATTGGAAGAGTTTGTAGCAAGAGTCCCAGTGGGCCGGAGATGAGCGTCAAGTAGGCCATGGATGTGAAGATGCGCGTGACATCGATGGTAGAAGTCGTAGTCGAAAAAGACACGACTGGCCCGAGCAAGGTCGGCGTGTAGGCCACTGCGACTGCTACCACGACCATCATGCGCCATCTCCAGCCATCTTAAAGCTCTTGGAACCGCAGTGAAAGTATTACCTTCTCGACGGAACCGGTCATGGCGGATATCTTCAGTGCCTTCATAGTTGAGATGACCTTGGACGTAACACCGACTCGCTTCTGAATTGCCTTCATCCACACCGCTTGGTTCCGGGCCGAAAATTTCGCAACGACGGTTGCTATGGCGCCGCAAAGTGCCACGAGAGCAACAGGCGCGACGAAGGCCGGGCCAATCTGTCGTTGAAGAAGATAGCATGCAATCGAGACCTCGATCGGAT
Source organism: Colletotrichum neosansevieriae (assembly GCA_036785495.1). Lineage (NCBI taxonomy): Eukaryota > Fungi > Ascomycota > Sordariomycetes > Glomerellales > Glomerellaceae > Colletotrichum > Colletotrichum neosansevieriae. The sequence continues at coordinate 77,513 of JAVHLV010000074.1, read as the reverse complement.
TCGCCCAGTATTCGTGCCAAAACATTATTCCTCCCTTGAATCTCTCCACGTCGGCTACACATGATCAGATTAGCTGAATGGGTCCGATATCACAGATAAAGAGCTCGTACCGTTCATAATTGTCAATGCTGCCGCATCTTCCGAGGCAGAGAGCTTCAAAATGGTTGTCTTACGATACACGGCAGATGCTAGAACTCCCCTCATCATGCATAGTTAGCGTTCATGGAAATAGAACTGCGTAGCTTGAGACACAGCCATGCCAACGTACACGAGGATAGCGGCGCCTATAAATGCATATCCTTTGTTGGGCGATGAAAGATTCTCAGGTTCCTGAAGATACCTCAGCAGGCCTTGGATCAGCAGAGGCTGGCAGAACATGAAACCCATCCGAAGCAATCGCGGCACCACTGGTAAGAGTAGAGGAACAGCAAGCGTGCGCAAGAGACTCCTGGCAAGGGCATGTTTGCGGCCGAGTCTTGTGTTCCTTCGTAGACGCGGTTCGAACTGGTTGTATAGGACTTCCGCAGACATTGTGTCGTCTAGCAGGTACAGGTCGCTGATGTCAAGAATCTTGTGAAAACCATTCACAAAGAGGTCCTTCAGCCAAAGAAAGGTTACGAGCTTGAAGCTTGAGAATGCCGCTCATGGCTTCCGGGCTCCGAGGTTTCTGAGCAAGATACCACGTCGACGGCTTCTGGCAAGATTCGAGTGCCAGAAGTGCAATCTTGATGGTTATCATGCCAGCGAGGAATATCTTTGCTGCTGACCTTCGCCAGAGTCTTCCGAGAGCCAGATTGTCCTCGATCGAGGAATATCGAATAACATGGTAACAAGGAGATAGAGGCCGATCAGAGTTGAGGGTCGGGGCGAGCGGGCATGCTCCAAGAACGAGAGGGGCATCAAAACGAGACCGACGGCGAAGACCATTGCATCGGATACGATACTCAACTTTGACGTCCATGATGTGCCAATGGTAATGCAGATCAATTGAAAAAGTTGGATGCCTGTGTATACGATGAGGAAGAACTCGTCAAAGGTGAGTGATTGAATCACACGAAACTCACAATCTTCGACCATTGTAATTTCGGTCCTGCAGCACTTTGGGTCTTCTGGACAAGACGAAAAGACGTAACAGCGCGAGGGGAATGAAGATGACCGCAGGTACGATTGAGAGGGCAACATGCTCGAGTTTGACGATAAAATCCAAGTCATCCCGACGACATCCATGAACGATGGGCCCCAGCTTATCGTCATTGGTGCAAGAAGGACTCATCGCGACGCAACGGGGATAAGTTCAAGGAGGCGCACTCTTTGTCTGCATTAAAAGTTGGATAGATTTCGCCGTTCTGGAATGCTCGAAAATGTTGATTCGACGGGATGGCTTGCCGCTGTGGCAAATGTGTGAGAGTGATCAAGTCCTCTAGACAAGATGATGTTTATGAAATAAGAAGTGTCAGCCTGTGCGGCGTAGCAGCGACCCGGGGTGAAGTAATTTGAGCAAATGCAGCATGGCGAGATAGGAAAGGACCTTGTGTTTTGTTTGGTTCGCTACCTAGGTACCTAGTTACCGCTGACCTGGGAGCATTCCCAACAGATAGGCTTCTCCGAACTGGCCCAATGCGGAAGGAGCAACACGAACCCTTGCCGCAAACCCGTGAGACACATGGACTTTAGTGCTCACCGAGCAGTACGCAGTCAGCTCGTGTAACTTCAGCTAGGATAATTCAAAGGGTTATTTCACCTGGAGAGAAAGATAAATAATCAATACGGCAAAGCGGGAACTGTGTAATCTCCAATGAGGCAGGCTGATAGCCATCTTATAGGATAAGGTAGGTAGTATCGATTGGCTTAGTATACGCAGTGTGGTATGCTGTCACTTGTCTTTATTGTCGAAAAGGGGAACCACCAGATTGAAAACAGCGTCTAAGAATCAACTATCTGTACGTATTATAAGCTGTCGACCGGTGGAAAAGACATTCCTGCATCTCAAATCCATCGCCGAATCTCACCGGGGGGTCCACTGCGGCAGCTCCGGCGCCGAGACCCGCCCTATCTGCCGGCTGTCTAACAAAGCACTCCCGGGGACACTACACTTGAATGGCAGCTCTCGGGGTACTGATGAAATTCAATGTATCCAAGTAGCTATGATCCAAAACCTCTGTCTTCTATGGCGGGAGTGCTCTCCTCCATCTTACCGTACCGTTTGCAGCCCGGTGAAAGACATCTGCCTCCGGCTTTCAGACTAGTGGGGGCAAGATCGAGCTAAAAACGATGTGGGTCCCCCTGCAGGATTTCCTCATACTCTAAAAGCTCCCAACCCCAGGCTCGTTTCATTCCATTTCGGTCGGGGTGTTTCACAACTGAACCTGTGCGAGAAGATGCGGGAACGACTGCAGCAACCAAGACAATGATGCAAGGATTCAACCCCCTTTTTATGCTATTTTGATGATCAACTCTGGTGATGAAGTGAACCCTATTCGAGCGTGAGAATCTATCGACGATCACTCGTCTAGTGTCAACCCACATTCCCTCCACGACGGGGAACTCCAACTCCATCCTCCTAACTAAAGGCTCTCGTCGCATTCGAGACGCGGACAATATGCCGCGTCCACGTACAAGCCAAGAGATAATGGAAACGTTTATCGTCAAGACGACGTCGCTTCGACGCCGATAATACCCAAAACAGCCAAGGTCCAGCCAAGTCTTCCGGGCCGCCAAACGACTGCAGCATATGACGTCCATGGCCGAGCTTCCATTAGCAGACCTCCAAAACACGCAAGACACTCCTTGATATATCTATAGAAAGGGGGAAACAGGATTTGACGGGAGGCTAGAGGCTAGGTTGAGCTTGTCTTACTAGTAAAACATATCTCGTCACGTCTTCGGACAGCCTACTACACTATTCATGACTATCCGCTTCAAGGTAGCTTTCTCTTGTTTTCAGTGTGCTTACTAGCGTTGAAATTCAGCAACTAAGTGTGTTCAGAAAAATATGGGACTTCCATGATAAACTTTGGACAATCACAGCGATGTGGCTGAATGAATTTGGCCTCACATCTTCGGGGCTAAAGAGCCTACTACCTACCCAACAAGAAGGAGAAGGAATCCCGTGAATGGTGCACTCAACGGGCGATACCACGAAAAAGTGTTCCAGCGTAGAATGCTATTGCTTCCAGTAGGCTTTTGCGCCCATCAAAAATCCAAGTTCGGATCCCGTGTCCCTTCTGCTGACCCTTTTACCTCGGGCGAGACCTTGGCGGAGCCAACGAGGCCGCATTTGAGGCCCTGGTCCTGATGCTTAAGCTCCAGACGATATCAACATCCTGCCGAAAAGGTTGGCACGCAGGGTCCTGGAAGGCGCCGGCTTAGGTCGGTGTGCCAACGTTGAGCCGCCAGGAGCCAAGCTCTCAAGTCCCATAAATATCACATCAAGAAAAGCAGAGTGTGCTGACAATGAGGAGAGGAAAGTATATATAATCTATGGGCGCACACCTTTAGCTACACCCAAGCCCATCCTCCATCAGCACCTCGTTCACTTTTCATCTGATTGCCCCAAAGGAGCACGCCGTCCCGTCTTCACTCCACTATTAACCGCAATCATCACCTCGTTTTGAACAACATCAGTCAAAATGCGCGGCATCTTCGTCACCCTCATCGCCCTCGTCGCCGTATCTACTGCTCAATACACAGGCCCATGCACACACAGCAACTGCGGCACTGCGGGTGATAATTGCGAAGCTGAAGGTCGCCATTGTTATCCCTTCCCCCACGTGGCCCCCGCTCTTCGCGAGGGCTGCGTCTGTGGTTCCGGCTAAGCTGCTGGAGGACTTGTAGAAATATCACAAAGTGTAGGTGGAAGCCATCTCCTTCCCATCTCGACACCTGTCGTCTCATCCTCATCCTTCTTGCAGACATTCATCGCGTCCGAGTACTTGATACGTCTCATCGCAAACGGAACCCGGAGTTAGAATGAAGCTGATCGACGTGACGCCTGATTCGTATTGGGATGTGGCACGAGAACAGGAACAAATATGAGACCGATCAACTTCCTCAGGGTTTGGATTCCCACTCTACACGAAAAGTATAAAGCGAGAAAAACGGCTTCTCTTTATAATTTATAAAGTACTAAGACACGGTACAGAAATCAAACTCCTTCGCTACGTTTTCCTCGTCAGATGATCTTGAGAAATCATCATGCCTTCTGTGGTATAGCTTTGTCTACTAGGTATGAAGTAAAGGGGTCCGACATGTTCAGTCTGACCAACCTGTATTTTAAAGTAAAGGCCTGGACGCTCCGAATTAACTCATCCTACCTTCCGCGAATTAGTTTGAATTATTTAATACCCGGTGTGAAAGCTTGGCTTTCATCGCCAGACATCTTGCCGAGAAAACATGCCTGACCAAGCACAAGAGGATGGATAGTCGTAGTCATCGTCTGAGCTTATGATATGGGATTCCATCAAGGTTAACCTGGACATGATTGCAAAGACCATCCTTCTGACGCATTTGGCCTCGTGACCTTGCTAAGATCTATCTCGGCAGACTGAAGAATGCCCTGAACCCACGGTCCGCGTGGCCTCAGACTGAACCTGAAGTCTGAAGGGACCGTCATGAGGCCAGTCACCTTCACTGCCATGGTGTCAACCTCTTCAGTCGGGAAAATGTCAAAAGCCCATACTAGACTTGCGAAGACCATAGAGGTGTTATCTAAAGCCACTCGCTTGCCCAAACAGCTGCGCCTTCCTTGGCCAAATACCGGTAGAGGAAGATCTGCGCGAAGTTTACCAACCACCTCTCCGGCATGAACGAATTCAAATCGCCCAAGGCTTGATCGAATACCTCCTCGTCTCTGCTAATGGCCCATGCGTTCGCAAACAAGGCAACTCCCTTAGCAATCCGTTTGCCCCAGATCCCATCTTTCCGACCGGCTCTCCGCGGGATGCTGCCTGGTGATATTGGTCGCCAACGCATGAGCTCTGACACGATCGCATCGATATAAGTCAGTCTTGACCGGTCTGCGAACCGCGGCAACCTGCCGCGTCCCACACTTCCATCCAGCTCCGAGTGGGCGCGAGATATGAAGCCGGCGTTCGCATGCGCGGCGACGAAAGCCACAGCATCTGTCTCGGCCCCGTTTCCGTCTACATACTGCCTTGAATGCTAGTAGCCAGAGTGAAGGCAAGATCCGGGACCGAGACGCCTCCAGCCTCGGCATATTTAGAAGCAATCGCGCGCGCCTGCTTTGAAGCGTTCCATCCAGGCTCGGCCATTCTTCTATCCCACAGCCGCACGTATAGATACATCATTTTGCAATTCGAAAACTGTTGCAATGCGGTTCACAGCACTCTCAGCCTTATGAGGCTATAGTGGCTGTGCGCTATAGTATATAATTATATAATTACATACTATAAACTATTTCACTATGCTTTCTATATATACTAATCTATAGCTAAGATAGTTACTCCTTATAACTTACCCTTATCTCTATCTATAGCTTATAATAGTTATAAGCCTAGCTCTATAGCTTATAAATACTCCTCTAACCTCTCTAAGCCTAGAAAAGGGTAAGTAGCTTTTCTCTTATTATTTTTTACCTATTTAAAAATAACTTTATAATACTTAAAAACCTTTTTAAAGCAGCTTTATAATAATAGCTATATACTTTTTAATAACCTTCTTTCTAGAAGTAAGGCTCTAGGGCCCTACTAACTAGCCTTATTAATATCTTAATCTATACTTATCTATATAGAGTAAGAATATTTAGAAGTATTTTAATTCTAATAGCTTTAATATTAGAAAGCCTTTTAATACTTTTAAGAGCACTCTAACTATTTAAAAGTTTATAGATAAGTATAATAACTACTTCTAGACTAAGTATAAGGCTAATCTTATTAAGTATAAAGCAGCCTTTTAAAAGCAGAAAGCTAAGAAGAATCTCTCTTAGATACTTTATAAAACTACTAAGTATAATAACTCTATTAATATTATTAAGAGTAAGAAGTTTAATACTCTTTAATAAACTAATAGAGTAGGTCTTACTACTTTTAAGCTTATAAAGCTAACTCTACTAACCCCTATTAAGTATAAAGATATCTAAGATAAGTAGAGTAATATACTTAAATATCTTTCTACTAATAGTATAAATCTCTTATTATAAATTACTTTATACTATAACTATTAGATACTTATTTATTAGACTATTAATATAGTCTACTTTAAGGTAGTAGAGATAAAGCTTAATAATAAGAATAATAAGTTCTAGATTAACCTTTAAAATATACTCTATCTTCTTAAATAGTAACTTATCTACTTTAATAATAATATATAGAAATAAGTATTGAGACAGGGCAGTGCAGATAGCCCAGTTTAGAGAGTGCCCAGACAGGTATATTAGTTAGCATAGTATAGCAGGACTTTTGCCTTATTAAGGGCAGAGAGGAGGATAGAGGAGTATTATTAGTTAGTATCACCATAGTTTATCTTATTATTTAGAAGCTTTTATTACTTTTGCTTAATAGTTTATATCTATAATAAGGTTATTATGCTCAGAGAGATCCTTTCCTTTATTCTAGGGCCTTTAGATATAAAGCTGTAATATTATGATATTTCTATATAAGTATATAGGAGTATATAGTTTTATTATTTTTGTTTTGAGGTTCTTAGCCTGTTTTAATAGTGCCTAGAGGTGGATTCTTCTCTTTTAAGACTTCCTCTATAGTGCTTAAAAGGGGTATACTTCTATGCTATATAAACGGGCTTATATTTAATATAGAACTATAATATATTATTCTAACCACTTAATAGAATATTAACTTTGCAAACTTAGCAGTAATAATAATAGATATTATAAAATAATATTTAGAAGTCTCTTTATAGACCTAATCTAAGAAAGTACTAGGTATAATAGCTATATAGTTAGAGTTTTTAGATGGGAATATTTAAGACCCTGAAAATCTAGCTATGATAGCTTTAGACTTTGCTAGATTAAAAAGTTTTCTCTTTTTTCCTTAGTTTTTATAAAAGTGGAGCTAGTATCTGCTTTCTATAACCTAGAACCTAATAATTAGTAATAAAGTAATAAATTAATAATACTAGTTAGGCTAATAAGCTTAACTAAGGGAATTTAAGCTCTATCTTAGTTACTATATAGTTAATATCTATAGGATTAAGGAAATTATAGTGTTATATTACTTATAAGAAAGAATAGAAAAGAGTCTATAAACTTATAGATAGAATAGAGGCTATAACTACTTCTAGCTATATTAAGAAGGAGAGCCTATATACTTATAGGAGGAATAGAGGCTATAACTACTCCTAGCCTATAATTTATAACTACTATCTAGAAAGAGAAAGAGGTTAAAGCTCTCTTTCTCTCTATCTACTTAATTATTATAGATTAAATTACTATATAACTCTTCTCTTTTATTATTAGATAATTTAAATATTAATAAACTTTAGTATTAATACTAATATTAAATTATAATAAATTATATTAACTACTTCCTATACTATATCTGAGTAATGCTCTAAGAAATCTGGAGAAGCTCTTAAAGTTAGTATATCTGCTTTAAACTCTTCTAGCTCTAAGAACTATATTCTAGGTATAGAACCCTTTAAAGAAGCTATATTTAAAAGCATTTAGGAGTAAGCTTTTTGCTCTATTACTATAGATAATAATAGATCTGAGAAGTCTTTGCTTTTATAGTTTTAAAGTGCTAAGATTAGTTACTAGGTCTATACTAGTAAGGATATCTATAATAAGTATAAAAACTATAGAAATATAGCTTCCCTTAAGCTATAGAAAGCAGGCCTAAACTAGTAGCTAGATAAGGTTATATCTATAAAGGCTATTACTATACTTTCTATAAGAGACTTAGCCTCTCTACTTACTATTAGTATTATAGAAGTAATTAAGGAATTAGCTAAAGCTATATAAAAGTAGTATACTGCTATTCTAATTATCTCTTATAGTCTAGAGGCTTCTAAGTTTACTAGTAATAATATTTCTAACTTTCTTAAGGATTATCTGTTCTATACTAAGCTTTATAGCTAGAATAAAGAGAAGATAATTATCCTAGTTAGCTAGTACTATATTAAGGCCTATTAGTAAACCTTTAAAAGTATTTCTGCTTAATATAATAATTAGCTCTCTTTTAAGGATAACCTCTATAAAATATATAGTATTATAGATCTAAATGCTTATCTAGACTCTAATAAGAAGCTTTAAAGCCTTATTTCTAGCTTAGAGATTAGTGATCCTGGATATATCTCTAAGTTTCTTACTAAGATTAGTAACCTTTAAGATAGAGCAGCTAAAAGGAGACTTTTTATACTACCTAATATAGAGATTAACTATATTATTTTCTGCTACTTCTCTGAGCAGACTATAAGGTATATTTTAAAGATCCTCTATAAGAACTACTAGAGTCTCCTTCTAGTCTCTTAGATCTAGATAGAGATTATAATTACTAGATAGGTTTAGTCTTAATAGGTATATATATAACTATAAGGTATTAGAGAGGATACTCTAGCTAGTATACTAGTTACTATACTTAAGTATAAGTAATTAAGAGTATTATTTATAAAGGCTAAGCTAAAGGATAAGATAACTAGTACTTCTAACTAGAAGGTTTAAGTAGATAACCTTACTACCTGCCTTAAAGATATAGAGATTAAGCAGATTAGAACTGGGTATTACTCTGATACTCCTTAATATAATTATGCTATTAATAAAGTTAATATATATACTGCTAATATATCTGATACCTAGTTTGTGTAGAAGCCCTTATAGTATAACTATTATAGTAGTAACTCTTATAACTATAGCTCTATATATAGAGGATATAGCTATATGCTCTTTAATCTAAGAGAAGGTAGTTACTTAGGCTCTATAGGCCTTAAATCTTGCTACTAGCTAAAACCTCTAAGGTTTATAGAGACTGTTAACTCTAATACCTGCTATATCTATAGTGAGAAAGGATATCTTACTAGGGATTATAAAGCTGCTAGGGCTTTCTCTAATATAAAGTTATATTTGTTTTATAGAGGCTACTAGTAGATTAGTGTCCTATAGGGTCCCCTCTATATCTAGGTTTCTGATAAAGAGATTAATAAAGGCTGCTAATAAAGCTAGTATAACCTGATAATTATTTCTTTTCTGATCCTTATAGCTAGTATAGATAAAACTAAGCAGCTAGAAGCTAGTATTCTTACCCTTTATAGATACTTTCTAAGCTTTTAGAAAGTTAAGTCCTAGCTTAAAAGCTATAAGTAGTCTAATAAGTATGCCTAGTATACTATATAGGAAACTCTAAGGCCTCTAATCTCTGCTTTAGCTGTAAAAACCCCTCTTACTAGTATAGTAATCTTAGATACTATCTATAATATTCTTAATATCTATATACTAGCTTCTAGTACTTTAACTATTATCCTCTCTGTAAATATAGGTGTTAATACTATAACTAGATTATAAACTTAGAATTACTATATAATATCTTACCCTGCTACTAGATATAAGAAGAGGGTTTATATTATAGACCTAAATATAGCCTGTTTTCCCACTCTACTTTTAGAGCCTTATATTAAGGAGGTTATAGATAAGAATAAGGATATCCTAGTTAATAATAGCTTCTTAGAAGCTGCTAAGACCTCTTAACCTGAATCTTTTATTATAATATTAGAGGGCTGAATTCTCACTAAAAACCTATAAGCTAAGTGGGTGGATAGGAAGGTTACTATCTTTAAATTCTTCCTTTACTAGGTCTAGTATAACTATAATAATATAGTCTATAAGTATATAAAGCTAATTATCTAAAACTACTTCTAGCAGAATAGTAATTAATAGCTAGATATATTTATGCTTATAGGGAGAGACCTACTTAGCTATATTATAAAAGCTCCTAGATTAAGCAGCTAGCTTATATAAGAAATTAGGTGTTAGAATAATATATAAGTGGATCTAACCCTTATATTCTAGTATAAAGCACTCTTATAGGTAGAGATTAGTGCTATTAAGGCCTATATTTAGGCCTAAGTTTATAAGAAGGAGGCTATAGCAGTTTAGATACTTTATAAAGCTGCTATACTAGACTAAGAGCAGAGTTTAGATATAATCCTCTTTTACTTAATATTCTGCCTAACCCCTTTCCCTTTAACTAATATCTTTCCTCCCTTTATAGATATAATCTATAGTTTCTAAGCCTTTATAAGCAGCTTAGCGCTTTCTATCTTTAGTTAACTACCTTTCTATAATATAGCAGGTGTTAATATAATAGATATAGTTCTGCCTAGTACTTAACCTAAAGAAAACCTTAATATACTAGTTACTTCTCTTAATAATTTAGCAGAGTGCTTATACTATACTATAGTTACTTACTAGTATAGAGTTCTTACTATATAAGACTTTATTATACTATACTTCTAGGTTGCTATAAGGATTAGCTAGTCTATATACTTAGAGCAGTATAGGATTATTAATACTAGTACTACTATTAATATTATCTCTGAGAAGTATATTAGCTATAATAGTATATAGGAGAGTGTTATCCCTATATATCTTAGAGTTTAAGGCTTTACAGATACTTAAGCTATAGTAACTTTTAAGAGTATTATAGTTAAGGATATCTATATTAGCAGCTATTATATACCTGATATACTCTTCTTTATTAGCCTATATAGTAAGATATCTAAGAATATAATTCTTAGAGCTCTATTTATTATATATACTAGAATAATACTAGAATACTTACTAACTTAGATAATTAGTATCTTTTAGGCTAGTAATTAGAAGATCTATACTCCTTTAATATTCTATACTTTAGATTTTACTAGTTACTTTACTACTATACTCTCTAACTCTACTAGCTTCTCTTATACTTAGTAAGCCTATTTAATTCCTATAGAGGAGGGAAAATAGAGGCTGCTACTACTAATTCTAATATAGTAGCTAGCTTAGTAATTATAGGAATTAATAGATAACTAAGTAAGAGTTTATAGCTATAGCCTTATAACCTAAAAGGCTAGCCTAGCCTATATATATTAGAGGAGATAATACTAGTAGTAGAAGCTAATTTACTAGAAGGTTTTAACTTTCTAGTTTAAAAAGAATTAGAGGAGAATAAGAAGATCCTAGTAATATTTAATAAAGATAGTAATATCTTCTATATAGTACTTAAAGTCTCCCTTAAATAGGCTATTATGCTAAGAATAGAAGTAATTATCTAGGCTATTTTAGAATTATAAGGGTATACTTCTAGGTGCTAATTCTATAAAGATAAGTAGCACTTTAACTATTATAAACCCTTTTTAAAGGAGTTTTATAGATATTACTACTAGAGGAAGAGAAAGGAAGCTAATTATATAGATTCTAACTATATATCTAGCTATAAGGTAGAGGAGGTTCTAGTACTTCTAACTAATATTCTAAGTAAACCTCTCTTCTTCTAGGAATAAGGCAGAGACAGAGACTAGCTAATCTATTAGTAGAAGAAAGAGCTAATTCCTACTAAGCTATATAATAGTACTAAGCTTATATTATTTAGAATAGCTAAGCACCTCCTTATATATAGCAGGGCTACTCTTTTTAGAGACTAGAAGACTACTATTAGTATCCTTAATATAAGAGGACCTAAGTATACCAGGGCTCTTAGCTATATAGTTAAGGGGTTTAACCCTATTATCTAGGAGCATTATAAGGAGCAAGTAATATATAAGACTAACTTATTAAAGTTTATAGCTAATAAAAAGCTTTAGTAACTTCTCCTTTCTACTAGAATATATCTCTTACTCTTTATAAATCTATTTAACTTAGAATAGGAGATTAGATTTAATATAGCTAATACCTAGATATATTATTAGTTCTACTAGAGAGAAAACCTCCTAGAAAAGGTTCTAATAAGAATCTGGGATAAACTAAGAACTAATTATATCTATAATAATACTCTATCCTTTATATATAGAGAGGTTAATATAATATATAAGATAAAAGATAAGAAAGTCTAGCTAGTTAATAACTTACCTTCTAATAGCTTAGTATCTGAAAGAGACCTAGAGTAGAAATTAAAAGCCTGGATAAAAGTAAAAGAAAACCTTATACTAGTATTAGAAAGTATCTTTATAGATCTTATCTAGTTAAAGTTTTTAACTATTTCTAAGAGAGAGTAACTTATAGTAGAATAACTTAATAAGATTCTAGTAATAGTAAACTATCTTAACTTAAAGGAGAAGAAGCTTCTCTTTAAAGTTCTAAGTAATAGAGAGAAGGCTCTTATATAGAGTTTTAAGTATTATAGATCTATTTATCTATTTATAGCTTCCCTATAAGTGATTAGAGTTATCTCTTATAAAGCCTAGTAAGTGAGAAGTATACTAATCCTAAAGGTCTTAGAGAGTAATATAATAATAATTCTAAAAGATAGGCTAAAGAAGGGTATCCTTAAGCAAAGCTATATAGCCTACTAGAACCTCTTCTTTCTAGTTAGAAAGAAGGATAAAAAGATATATCTTATTAACTCTGTAACTAAGATTAATACTATTACCCTATATAATATAGCTTTACTCCTATCTAGTAATAAGTTTTTAGAAGACTTTATAATATACTAGCTTCTCTTACTATTAGATTTCTTTTCTAGATATAACTAAGTCCTACTAGATCTATATAACTATAATATTATAACCTTTATAATACTAATTAGCCTCCTTTAAATATATATTCTGCTTTAAGGAGCTACTAACTCTATAGCCTAGTTTATAAGGGTTATAATATAAATCCTATATAACCTAATCCTAACCTGCTATAAAGCTTTTCTTAATAATATAGCTATTAAGGGCTCTATCTTAAAGTATAATAATAAAGAAGTTTCTAGTTACCCTGGACTATATAGATATATCCTGGAGTATATCTAGAATATTAATAAGGTTCTTATTAATATTAAGTTAGCTAGCTATACTATTACTATTAAGAAATTATAGTAGGCCTAGTAATCTATTACTATTATAGGATATATTTGTAGTACTAATAGCTAAAAGCTAGAGAAATTAAAGATTATTAAAATTAGGAAATAGGGGGTCTATAATAACCTTACTAATCTTAGATTCTTTCTTAGTGTTATGATATTCTATTATATTTAGGTTTAGGGGTTTTTAGCTATAGCTAGGCTGCTTATAGCACTCTTAAAGAAGAATACTCTGTTTAAATAGGACTAGCTTTAATAGTTAGCTATAGATACTTTTAAGGACTAACTTATCTCTGCTTCTATTCTTATTAGGCTTAACTATAGTACTAATATAGGTAAAATCTACCTTATAGTTAATACTAGTAGCCTTAGTTAGAGTGCTATTCTTAGTTAATATATTAATAGTAAGTGTATAGTTTCTAGATATAAGAGTAGCTTATAGGCTAGTGCAGAGCTAAACTATAATACTAGAAAGAAAGAGTTAAGGGGTATACTTAAGGCTCTTAAACGAGTTTGCTTTTATCTCTATAGTTACTACTTTATACTAGAAACAGATACTAAGATCTTTATTACTTAGCTTAATAGTGCTGCCTCTAATCTGCCTAGAGCTCTTATTATCTAATAGATTTTATAGATTTATATGTTTAACTTTAAAGTTAAGTATCTACCTAGAAGCTAGAACACTATAGCTAATAGATTATTTTATAAATCTAGTAGACTATTAGATAAGTTTAACTAAGATATTAAAAGAGAAATTAATAACTAGATTAATAAGCAAATCTTTTTTATAAACCTAATTGCTATCTCTTTCTTTAATAAAGTATAGATAGATAGAGATAGAGTTTACTCTGCTAAGATCCTTACCACTAAAGTTAATAATATCCTATAAGAGTCTCTGAGACTTATAGATATCTCTAATACTATGCTAGATAGCTCTTTATACTAGAGTTACTGTTTATACTAAATTGCCTACTATCTTAGTACCTTAAGATAGCTAGATAGAATTAAGTCTAGTCTATACTATAAGTTTAAGGAGGAGGCTGGGAAATTCTTCTTAAAGGATAAGTTATTATTTATATGTTCTAGTATATATAAGCCTACCCTATAATAAGTTATAGATAATTTGCAGACCTAAACTAAGCTTATTATAAAAGCATATTAAGAGAGTGGGTATAGGGGATATAATATAGTTATTAAATAGTTAGTAGAGTGGTATTACTAGTATAGCCTCTACTAATAAGTTAGTAAATAAGTCTAAACTTATAAAGATTATTAGAAGTATAGGTCTAGGTATATAGATAACCCTTACTGTTTCTTAGTACTCTTAGAGCTGCTATTTACTTATATAGTATTAGATATATAGAAGGTTAGTAAATAGGATATAGTTAAAGCCTGGTGTCTTCTAATTAGATAGGTAGAGGCTTAGTGGATATAGTAAGCTAACTCTTACCTTATTACTAAGTTTATATAGGAGGATATTATTTGTTACTATAGGCTCTATAGTATGCTTATTATTAATAGAAGCCCTGAGAATAAGGGTATAGTTATTAAATTTAACTGCAAGTATAGGCTTAAGTGAAAAGTTACTACTATATATAATCTATATGCTAATAGTACTATTAAAGTTAGCTACTAGACTATTATATATGCTCTTGCTACTTAGATAAAGAATATAGGTAAGGACTTCTAGCTATTCTTCTAAGCTGTGCTGTTTGCTAATAGGACTTCTATTAGGGTCTTAACTAGCTATAGCTCCTTCTACTTACTTTATAGGTATAAAGCTATAACCCTAATTAAGATATTTATACTAACCTAGAGAGTGCTAGTATAGGACTAAGTGATAATATTTAAGGAGGAGCTTCTTATATAGATAAAAGCTTTTAAATAGCTTAATAAGGACTGCACTGCTATATAAAAGATAATTATAGCCTAGTATAAGTATATTATAGATAGGTTTAATTACTGGAAATACTATGTTTTATATAGCTAGGAATTAGGAGTGGGTGACCTTGTTCTAGCATTTAATATTAAATAGTATATAGATAAGTCTTTAAATACTAAGCTTAACTACTATTAGAAAGGCCCCTTTAGGATCTATTTAAAGGCTTCTAATAACGCTTTGTATTAGCTTAAAACCCTTATAGGGGAACCCCTTTATAGGTTAACTTATACCAGGAACTGCCTAAAAAAGTTTATTAAGGTCCTAGAAGGTTTTTAGAAACTAGAGGATATTAACTAGTATAGACTTAACCTTGCAGACTAACTTAATAAGATTTACCTTACCTATAGTTACCTCTACTCTAATAAAGGTAATAAAGAAGAAGTAGAGAAACCTTTTACTAGCTCTGATAATACTAACCCTCTATTAATAAGCAATCTAGATAGTAATATCCTATAGCAGATTATATGCTTAGTAGTATATTTATAGGCTTTAAAGGAGGCTCTTAACTAGATAAGAGTAATATAGGAACTTTATATAAAGCTTTAGCTATTTAATCTAGTTAGGAATAGTTAGTATACTAAGATAGGGAATAATATAGTATAACCTGCTAGGATTAGTGCTGCTAAGGAGGAATATGCCTTTTTATATCTATAATAGGTAAGGCTTATACTCTTAAGGGGAGCCTTGCTATGCTCTCTGCTTTAATTGCTTAACTATATTTCTCTAGCTTAGTATATTAGAATAGACTATAGGGATAATACTAAGGCTAGCCTACTTATACCTATATTATCCTGCTTACTATTTAAGTCTACTCTTATACCTTTATAGTTCTAATTTTACTAGTAATAATAGTATCTAGTCTAAGCACTATAGTTATATTAAGGATTATATTACTAAGATTACTACTATACTTATAGCAAATTCTACTATGCAGAACCTATTAGGAGTATACTATAACCTTTCTAGTAATTAGTATGCTCTGTTTCTCTCTGTTACTGCTTAGGTATTCTATACCTTATCCCGGAAAATCCCTCTTTATAGCCTCCTACCTTAACTAGATAGCCTTCCACTTTAAGCGCTAGGTTTTAGCTTATTATTGCTTAGAAAGTCTTTAAGTTATAGTTTAACTTTAATAGTTTAGCTATATCTATAGTGCCTAGCTAGTTATTTTTTATATTACTGCTCTAGATTAGACTTCTATACTTAGCGTTTTAAGGGGAGGTATGTTTCTGTATAATATTATATTATTTTATATTATCTGTCTGCTCTTCTTTGGTTTCTACTCCTATAGTAATTATTTATCTATTTTGCATTTATAATAATATTCTTGCTTTTAAATTAACTCTATGCTTATCCTCTTATATAACTATAGCCTTATATAGGTGGTTAGGTTAGTGAGTTTTCCTAGCTGTAAATAGTTATATTGCTAAAGAAACTAGGGATAAAGGGACCCTCCCACCTATACTTTAAGGTAGCTATACTATATTAGAAAAGTATTATTATAGCTAGTTAATTTTACCTGATTTACTAAGATTTTATGTGATTTTTCCTACTTTTTCCTAGTTTTTTCTATATTATTTGCACAGAATATATATATTAAAGCATTTTGAGGTTAAATAAGGAGGATTTTATTTATTAATTTGCATTTTTAGATTTATAAAGACTGCTATATATATAGAATATTATATTAGTTCTTCCTTTTTTTTGCTCTTTTCCTTTAAATCCTAGTTAGGATTTTAACCTACTCTCTCTTATTAGAAATAGGGATATCTAAATCAGCTAGAGGGTAACTAGTAAGGATAAATAGCAACCTGGACTTATGCTCCTTTAGCTAAGTCTTATAGTGCTCTACTATAGTTTTAAATTCTAGATAAGTTACTCTAGACCTCTCTATAGTCTGCTAGTTAATCTAAGACTAGGTAACCACCCCCTTAAATTTACTGCTCTGTTACTCTAGATCACCTATACTATAGCTAAAAGCCTTATAGTTTTTCTTAGAGTTAAAGGAATACTTAGAATCTTATTTATAGTAAAGATAGTTAGTATAAGTGTTACTAGATATACTTATATACTTAAAATATAGCTTATAGATCTAAGCTCTAGTAGCTTTGTTATAGAGAGAGTAAGTATGCTGCTTATAACTGCTATAAGGGACTATATTATAACCTCTATTAGCTTAAATATAGAAGCTATAGCTAATCTTAGATCTATTAGGATTAATTATCTTTGCTAGCTAAAGTCTAAAAGTGCCTATAACTGCTAAAGTAATAAAGATATACCTATAAAATAGTAGTCTCTTCTCTATTATGCTCTAGTAGTAAGAACTAGTATAAGCCTCCTAGAACTAATAAATAATAATCTTATAGTTATCTAAAGGCAGGACTTTTATATAGAAGTCTACTTTTTAGTATAGCTAGAAAGGCTCTAGAAGCTTAAGTGAGTACTATATAAGGGATACTATAACCTATATAAGAAGGTTAGCAAATATATAAAGTAAGAGCTAAAAGAGTAAGTCTACTTACTATAAAGGAGTTAATAGAGGGCTTAATATATAGAGGGGAGTTATAGTTTCTCTTATTAGAAACTGGTTTATTTATAAGGAGCTAAAAGATATACTTTCTCAGCTAAGTTAGTATATGAGGATTATTAGGATTTCTAATAGAAGCTATAACTAATAAGTATTAAAGAAGGCTTAAGGTTATACTTTATAGATATAAAAGAGGGATTACTATCCCTATAGTGTTATAGAGGAAGAAGAAAAAGCTAGAGAGAGCTAGAAGAGATCTGGTTATATAACTTAGTTACCCTGCTTCCTACTAAATTATTTACTTAAAGGGTTAAGCCTTTCTTATAGTTAAGATTAATTAGATAAGAAAAGGAGTTAACCCTTATAACTGCTTCCTCCTACTACCTATTCTTATTCTATCTCTTTATCCTAGTTAGTTAATAATTAGTAACTAGTAGCCTACTCCCTTTAACCTATATATAAATAACTGCTTTATCCCTCTTAATATAAACGGATTTAACCTATTAATAATTAATTTAGTATTATAGCTTAACTTAATTTATATTCTAAGCTCTCTTTATAGATATTTAAGTATAAATTCCTGCTCTAACCTATACTTACCTATATATAACCCTCTCCTTATAATATTATAGACCTTTGCTCTCCTATACTACTTATATAACCTTTTCCCCTTACTAGAAGCCTTAATTAAGTCTATAATTACCTCTATTTACTCTATTCTTAATAATATCTTTATCTAAGAGTTTCCCTATTAAGATTACTAATATCTGGGTTAAGAAGGTATTTCTTATTACTATTTTAGAGAAGTTTTTTTAGAAGAGAGATAAGTAGAATAGTAAGCTCTTAGAGACTGCTATTATACTTACTAACTCTATTCTCTTTAAAAGAACCTTAAACGCTCTAGCTATAAGGATTAATAAGTAGCACTTAGCTAGGTAGGTGCTTTCTTTCCACCCCTAATTCCCTTTTAAGCTAAATAAAAACCTTAAATATAAAGAGCTCTAATAGCTTTACTCTAGTATTTCTATAACTTAACTCTATATTTATCTCTAATAGCTTTAATCTGCTAGATCTTAATAACTAGGCTAGACTAAAGGGAATAAAGAAGGGTTAGTTACTATAGTTAACTTATTTAATCTATAAGAAACTATTTAGACTAAGACTTCCCTTTTAGCTTCTAATATAGAGACTAGTTTTTAACTTCTCACTTATAATCTCCCTAATAGGATTAGCTTTATTAGATAATACTATACTTCTACTAATACTAGGATTAAAGATAGTAGAGCTGCTATATAGAAAAGCTAGCTTACTATGCTTATTCTCTAATTACTAGCTAAGAAGAGTACTAGTAGAGAAGTAGTCTTTTACTCTATCTTACTTATTAACTAACTTTTAGGCTTTTCCTACTTTTATAATAACTTCTAGTATAATAGAAAGGCAGAATTATGTTTTAAGATACTAATTAGATCTATAATAGCTATCTATAAGCCCCTTAATAGTATAATATCTATCTTTAAGCGCTCAGTTAAAGTTATCTATACACTCTAACTCTAAGAAGAGCAGCTATAGATATTAGGTATGCTCTACTTTAAGTAGCTTTGCTACTATATATAGCTAGAGTTAGCTAAGTACTAGACTAGTTCTTCCTTTAAGGGGATCTTTAATATATAGATAAATCAAATCACTTCTAAGTTCTATAATAGGGATCTGGAGGCAGATAGTATAGTCTTTCTAACTCTATTAAGAACTACTAATAGGGCTAAGTATATTAAAAAGATCACCTCTCTGCTATATAATAAGAAGATTTAGAAGATAATTTATACTTAAAACTCTATAGTATCTAACTCTATATTTACAGATAGATTAACTCTGGTATAGCTCTATCTTAGATACTTTAAGATACTTAATCTTAACTTTAAAGTATCTATGCCTGATATTTAAGTAGTAGGAGCTTTTATACCTATTAATATACCTATTAAGCCTCTTATAGACCTAAATCTAAGTCTATTTAAGGACTATAATACTAGGGTGAGAGATATTATTAATAATTACCCTATAGTTAATACTATATAGAATTATGCTTACTAGAATAGAATTATTACTGCTATATACTAAGAAAACAGATAGATAGGAGAGAGGGCCTTTAATCTTTATAATAATAAGCCTTCTCTTTGCCTAAGATATAGCCCTTACTATGCTAATAACTCCAGATAACCTATCTATATTAATAACCTTTATAGTACCCTAGAACCCCTAGTTATAGGTTTAGCTAGTAATCTAGAACTACTAAAGAATAAGATAGAGGAAAAGGAGGCACCTAACTAGTATATTAAGTTAAGTTAGAATACTATACTATCTTTATAGATCTAATTCTATTATAGGTTTAATATAACTAGAGGATAGGCTAAGTAGCCTCTATTAGTTACCTAATACTACCTCACTTATCTCTATAATATTTAAGGGGAACTAGTAATAGGAATCTATCTTAAAGTGGAAGAAATATATTACCTTACTAAGTTTAATATATATAGATTAGGTAAATATATATAGATCCTAGAAAGATAAGTTACCTGGTAAATAAGAGTAGTACCCTCTCTTAGCAGGTATTAGATCTTAATATTATTAATTATAGATATCTATTATAACCTACTTACCTAGTTAGATATTACTATCTTTTATATTTAATATAGTAGTAACTACTAGGTAATAATAATAGTAAACTAGAAAAGGGGGACTGCTTACTATACTAATCTAATTTAGAGCAGAAATTCTAATAGACTGTTTATAGAGGCTATAGAGAACCTCTTCTAGTACTATAAGCTTCTTAGAGCCCCTATTAATATTTGCACCCTCTTTTAGAAGAATACTATAGTTAGATTCTAGTCCTAATAGCAGGATTTATAGATATATAGCCTCAGAGTAGTAGATTAGGTTAGAGCCTATATTTATAAGAGCGTTATTAATAGTATAGTATTAGTAGTAGCTATAGAAGGGGTAGCGAGGAGGAATTAATCCTGAATTGTTACCTGGTATATCTTAAAGATTACTGCTAAGTTTATAAAATACCCTATACTTTATAGTAATAGACCTTTATAGATATTCCAGGTAGACCTCCTTATAGCAGAATTATATAGTAATACTAGTAAGATATAGCTTCTAGTACCTAGAATACTCTCCTTTCTACTACCTTTTAAAGTACTAAGGCTTCCTATAAGGACTTTTACCTTATACTTTATAGAAGGCTAGGTTAGTAAGCCTAATAGCAGGAAACCTACCCCTTATTACTCTAGCAGGGCTAGCTCCTATACTATTATAGACCTAGATTTGCTAGCTTTTAGTTCTTATAGTACTCTGCTACCTCCTAGTAATAATAACTCTAGCCTCATAGACCTGGGTTTAACTCTATCTAATCCTTTTATTTTACTAGCTAGACTGTCTAATACTAGATAAGATATAACCTCTTTATACCCTCCTATTCTATTACTATACTAAACTATTATTACTAGAGAATATCCTCTATATCTAGCTTTATCTAATATTCTTTAGCTTACCTATAACAGCTATAAGAACTATATTATAGAGCAAGTTAACTGCTAGTAATAGATTAAAGATAATATTTCTAAGAGTAACTATAGTTACTACTTTTTATAGCTATCTAGCTAGTATAGATAGGGATAATATAAGTAAGGTTTAGATTAGGATAAGGCTTATAAGCCTATAGAAAATAGGCCTAGATAAAGAAGACTAGAATAGTATAACTATAAGAAGAAGTAATTAGGTCTATAATAACCTAGAAGGAGCAATTAGATAGTATAGAGATTGCTTTTTTCTTTATAAATAGTAGTTTTTATTTATATAATTTTTCTTTAGTATATAGTCTTCCTCATAGAATATTAAAGTAAGACTATAGAAGATAATTAAGACAGAATAGTATAGATAGCCTAGTTTAGAGGGTGCCCAGACAGATATATTAGTTAGCATAGTATAGCAGGACTTTTACCTTATTAAGGGCAGAGAGGAGGATAGAGGAGTATTATTAGTTAGTATCACTATAGTTTATCTTATTATTTAGAAGCTTTTATTACTTTTGCTTAATAGTTTATATCTATAATAAGGTTATTATGCTCAGAGAGATTCTTTCCTTTATTCTAGGGCCTTTAGATATAAAGCTATAATATTATAATATTCCTATATAAGTATATAGGAGTGTGTGGTTTTATTATTTTTATCTTAAGGTTCTCAGCCTGTTTCAGTATACTAAGATTATAAAGATATTTTAAAATATACTAAGTATATTACTTAGCCTGCTAAGTAGTATAGAGAGTAACACTATCTCTATAAGCTAGTAGTAAGCTAGAATATTACTAATATTAAGAAAAGCTATAATAGATATACTTTTTTTAAGGTAATATATTATAAAATAGCTCCTATTTAGGTTTAAAACTAGCTAGATTTAGTTATCTAAGTGGAAGAGATTAGAATACTCTATCTCTTACTTAAAGAGCTTAGAATTATTCTTATTACTAAGATCTATAGTAAGCTAGCTATTACTAAAAGTCCTAGTAAATTACTTAGAATATATATTACTCTTATAGGCTGCTCTAACTTAGAGGATCCACTTTAAGCTTTATAAACTATTTTAGATACTTCTTTTTTAGTAGTAATATCTAATAAGATCTCTAGCTACTCCTATAAATATACTATAGGTAGACTCTATAAGACTATAGCTATATTTAATAAGTATTTATAGGCTTACTAAAAGATAGCTTTAAGAACTATAAGATACTAAAAAATAAAGCATAGTATATATAGGAGATAGTAATATCTCTATAATAGAGCTATATCTATAATAACCTTATATATATAGAGTAAATTATAAAGAAATCTTAGAAGAGTAGTTAGCACTTATCTAACTATAGCTATAATAAATACTATAATAGTAGCTAGAGCAGGTATAGTAATAGGAGTAGTGCTAATAATAAAGAGTAACTTTTTAATAATATTTCCTGCTATATTATTAACTAAAGCCTTTTTAAAAACAAAAGCTAAGTAATCTAAGTTTATTCTATAGTATTTATATTCTTTAAGGAACTATATACTCTCTCTAATAGTATTATTCTAGATAATTATAAGACTCTCTATATTATTAATAATAAAAGAAAGCTGGTTTTAGGTATCTTTATATATTTATATAATAATAAAGTAATTAAAGTTAGTAGTATAAGTATACTAATTATTAGGAGGGGCACTTAGATTATCTAGGGTATATTTAAAGATACCTTAATAGGTAAAAAGAGCACTCTAACCTTAAATAATATTACTATTATTAAAAATATATATACTAATATTATCTTAGAAGTGCTTCTCTTTAAAATAGGTATCTAGTATAATAGCTATAACTGCTCTTTATAGTTTAGTAAGCTAAGTAAGTTTACTTATATAAAGTAGCTATTATATAAAAGTAACTTAGTCTTCTTTAAATATAACTCTATCTCTGCCTATCTATCTAGTCTAAGTATTCTTATAAGCAGTATAGATATTATAGCTCTCTTAAATAACTAGAAGCTAGAGCACTTTTTATACTACTATATAGCTAAAAGGTTTAATAATATATAACTATAGTACCTCTAAGCTAGTTATCTAGGCTAGAGTGCTTTTAAACGCCTTATATATAATACTTAGAAAGTGAGAATTAAGACTTTATTATATATTTAATATAAATTCTATACTTAAGTATATATTAAGTAAGTTATCTTATATAGTATATCTGAGGCTAGATCTCTCTATCTCTACTACTATATAGCTTAGAATCTCTTTAACTACTAAAAGCTTAGTAGACTATATACCTAGATACTTCTTATTAAGGATAAGTATAGTAGAAGACTTTTTAGAATTCCCCTAGTCTTAAAAGAGCATAATAAAGTATTTAAAGTGTTCTAGATATTTAAATACTAGATATAAAGATAGCAGGAACTTACTATCTATAAAATCTACTATAATATTAAGTATGCTATTATTACTATATAAGGCTTTACTTAGTATAAATAATAGGTAGAGGAGCTTAGAATTAATCTTAAGCTTCTATTAGTAAACACTAAGAAGCCTATAAGTAGTAGAGAGTATACTAGCTTAGAAATTATTCTAAAAGTATTTATAATACTAACTACTACTCACCTACTAAAGTATCTTATCTTAGAGGCTTAGAGAGTAGCAGTCTTTATTTTTAATATTAGCTTATATACTATAAATAACTAGTAAAGCCCTATTTAGATAGAACTTAAGTAGTTCTAGAACTACTTCTAATAGTAGTAACTAGACTTTATGCTTACTATATACTAAAACCTATATCTATACTAGGGAGGCTTATATATCTATAGCTGTAGAGCTTACTCCCTTAAAGGGAGTTATAAAAAAGATATTAGGAGATACTATTATAAGGTTAATCTAAGAGCTTATCTTAGATACCTTATAGGATATATACTAGAAATATATAACTTATATAGGATCTGGGTTTCTATACTTAACTAGGTTATTATTATATATAATATATACTTTAATAAGTTAAAATTCTACTCTCTAGATAATAAGAAGGAGGTTATAGATATCTAGAGTATCTAGATAATTATTAATAAGGTTAAAATACCTATTAAATTCTCTAATATAGTTCTTAAGACCTTAGAGGTGC
The DNA here is from genome assembly GCA_036785495.1 of Colletotrichum neosansevieriae. Classification (NCBI taxonomy): domain Eukaryota; kingdom Fungi; phylum Ascomycota; class Sordariomycetes; order Glomerellales; family Glomerellaceae; genus Colletotrichum; species Colletotrichum neosansevieriae. The sequence goes on along the minus strand of JAVHLV010000074.1, from coordinate 53,406 downwards.
TTAATAAAGCAAATAGTGACCTTATAATAAATAAATAAACTACTAGTAGGCTTAAGTTCTCTATACTAGTTGCTTTTTATAGTTTAAAAGCACCTTATATTACTACTATAATATAGTCTAAGAGTATACTAGCTAGAATATAGAGAGGACTACTTACTTCTAAATAAACTTCTAATTCTAAAAGTATACTAGAATTAAGTTTAGATACTTCTATAATACTAGAGCCCTACCCTAAAGTATAATATACTATTACTAAGAGTATAAACCTATATCTATCTATTTTAAATACTTAAAAACTAGCTACTTAAGTGCTTATAAAGGAGGAGAGCTTATAGTAATCTAGATAAGACTTCTCCTTAATAGCTAAAATAGATTTTTAATCTGCCTGTTATTAATACTAATAAATTAACTATAAGCCTCTAATATAATAGAGTATTAGAGAGTAGTATCTAAAAGTCCTTATAACTCTTTATTTAGAAAAGAGCTTACTAGATAACTACTAGAACGTTTTCTTTATAACCTTTATATCTAATTAGTATAAAGCTATTATAGAAAGCATTCTTAGATATAAAACTCTATACTCTATTATTATAGTATATTTATAGAATAACTCTAAGATATATCTAAATACTAAGTAGAAGATAATATACTTTATAGAAAACCTCTTAAAGTCTCTAAGTAACTATTTTAAAGCTAGGAAGCTAAGAAAGCTACTCTAAGATATATTTTAAGAGGCTATAAATAAGGAAATTAATAAGCTTATAGCTAAGAGAACCTAGTATATTATTAACTAGTTTAAAGTATATTTAAAGCCTCTTCTCTTAAAGTAAGTATATACCTATAAGTTCTAAGATAACTGCCTTAATATCTATAAAGTGTAAATCTATATATAAGGAGATATATAAGATATCTCCTCTCTTAGCTTAACCTATACTACTATACTTATAGCTTAAAGCTTATATATAGTAGTAGTAATTATAGCCTAGTTTAACTATAAAATACTCTAATTTAATATTATTAATATATTCCTAAATATAGATATTAATCTAGATAAAGAGCTAGTTATCTACTACCTTCTAGATAGCTTTAAACAGGTTAGTAAAGTTATAGAGCTTAATAGAGCTCTATATAGCTTAAAGGATATACCTCTTCTATAGTATAAGGAATTCTCTATAGTCTTATATAAGCTTAGACTCTCTCTATATAATAAGAAGCTCTGCCTTTTTTAAGATAAGTACTATAAGGTTCTGCTTCTGTTTTATATTAATAATATCCTTATTTTATTCTATTAAGACTATGCTTCTAAAGCTTAAAAGCTTATATAAGAGATTAAGAAACTATATAAACTATATAAACTAGGCCCTATTAAATAGTATCTTAAAATATATATTATATAAAACTAAGTAGCTAAAAAGATTTACCTAGTCTATAACTAGTATATTAAGACTATTATAGAGCACTTTAGCTTTTATAATAGTATTCCTCTAAGTACTCCTATATTAGTTACTAAGCTTATAAAGAGCCCTAGTAAGGCTACTACTATAGAAGTTAAGGATTACTAATTACTTATTAGAAGTATTCTATATATAGCAATAATAATATACCTTAAAGTAGCTTTTACTATAGTATAACTCTTCTACTTCCTTATAAATCTAAGTATATAGCACTTTATTATAGTAAGGCAGTATATATAGTATCTCTATATAACTTGCTACTTTATAATCTGCTATAGCAGCTTAGAGGGTAATAAAGAGACTTCTATACTGCTAATTGCTAGTAATACCTTATTTACTAATAATAAAGAGATATATAGGTTATTATAAGGCTATATAATAATATTCTTTAAAGGCATAATTTAGTGGAAAGTAGCCTATTAAGTAATAGTTATAATATTAATAACTAAAGCAGAGCTTCTAAGCTTTAAGCATACTATTAAAGAGATAATAGCCTTTTAAAAGCTATACTATAACCTTACTTTAAAGCTTAGAGATATTTAAAAAGTCTATTATAATAATTAGCAGACTATTTAACTAGTAGTTAGAGAGGGAGAGCATATTTTAATCTACCTATAGTATATTAATATTTAGAATATATTGCAGCATATTAGAACACCTATTAGAATATATATAGATTTAACCTTAACCTTCTAACTATAAAGTGGCAAATTAGCACACCTAAAGTATGTTCCGCGGTGTAGGCGCTAAGTTATTATTTACTAGCAGGAAAACGTTATTCTACTAGTATAGATCTGTTCCAGATCCTGTTCCACTATGTCTTACTTAAGCATACTAGAACCTAGATTAGCAGTATCTAATTAGCAGAGCTAGGATTAGCTGCACCTATATAACTTAGATTATAATATATCTTCCAGTTATAAACTATAACTAAATACTATATATAAAAAGTTATAATAGACTAGAAAATCCTAATTATAACTATAAGATATTATTTAAATATCTCAAAAACCCTTAATATATAAGACCTATAAAATATATAATAAATAATAATACTTAATAATATACTATATAATATAACACAGTATATCACAGTATTAATAATACTGTCTATACTATGGATAGAAAGGTCTAGAAAGTCCTAGAAAGCCTTACCTTTAATAAGCTTTCTAGCTAGAACTAAAAGGGTTTAAGCTATAACTTTAATATATAACTAAGCCCAAATAGGCTAAATATCTACGCAATCTACTGCGTAAGCTATTGCGTAAGTAATTACGTAATAGAAGCCTCTAGAAGGGCTAGAATAAGTATAAATAACTCCTCTCTCCCCCACCTAGCTAGTTACTAGTTAATAAGCCGAAAATAATACCTATTTTAATACCTCCTTAATTACCTAAGCTATATTATATAATATTCCTATTACGTAATATGATTATGTAAGCGAGCTACCTCACTAAGATTTTTATTCTAATTAAATTAGATTTATATAGGAAAATAAAAAAATTATCTTATAAAGAATTTAACCTAAATAGTAGACTTATACTAACTTATAGCAGATTACTTAAAATATAAAGTGCTAAGATCTATTAAATAAAAGATACTAAATCTACTAGTTTAAACTTAGTAGTTTTAAAACCTCTATATAAGAGATAGTAGGGTTAGAATGCTCTGGAATATAGAACTACTCTAGCCTACTACCTCCTATATACTTTCTAATAGCTTTTTAGGTAAGACTTTATAGATTTAAGCTTATATTAGAAAAAATATTCCAATTAAATCAGATTTATATAGGAAAATAAAAAAATTATTTTATAAGAAATTTAACCTAAATAGTAAACTTATACTGTTTTATAGTAGGTTACTTAGGATATAGAGGATCTAAACCTATCAAATAAAAGATATTAAATCTATTAGTTTAAACTTAACTATTCTAAATACCTTTATATAAGAGATAGTAGGGTTAGAATATTCTAGGATATAGGACTGCTCTAGTATACTACCTCCTATATACTCTCTAATAACTTTTTAGGTTAGACTCTATAGATTTAGGCTTATACTAGAATTTTTATTCTAATTAAATTAGATTTATACAGAAAGGTAAAAGAATTATCTTATAAAAACTTTAAATTATAAAATAAACTTATATTACTTTATAGAGGGGTATTTAGAGAGGTAACTACTTAAATATACTAAGTATAGTTTAATTATCTTAGTATAAGTTTTATTTTTATAGTATAGTATCTATAGTATAAGATAAACTTTTAAAGTTTAGCTAGTTAGAACTATAAGTATAAAAGTACCCTTAAATAAGAAACTATTTATAGTAAATCTTATAGGAAACCTTATAAAGAGAGATTCTCTATAATCTATTAATAAGAGTTTATAGAAACTGCCTATATTTTTAGTTTAGGCCTAGAAAGCTCCTAAGCAGAAATAAAATTTTAAGATTTAGTAGAAGTTAGAAATCTATATATAAAAGTACTCTTAAATAAGAAACTATTTAGAGCAGACTTTATAGGAGATCTTATAGAGAGAGGTTCTCTATAGCTTATTAATAAGACTTTATAAAAACTATTTATATTTTCCCTTTAGGCTTAAAGGGCTTCTAAGTAGAATTAAATTTTTAAAATTTAGTAAAAGTTAGAAATATAAGTATAAAAGTACTCTTAAATAAGAAACTAGCTATAGCAAACCTTATAGTGAACCTTATAGAGGGTAGTTCTCTATAACCTATTAATAAAAGCCTGCTAAAACTATCTATATTTTCCCTTTAAGCCTAGAAAGCTTCTAAGGAGAAATAAATTTTTAAAGTTTAGCTAAAATTAGAAATATAAGCATAAAAGTACTTTTAAATAAGAAACTAGTTATAGTAAACCTTATAGTATACTTTATAAAGGGGTATTCTCTATAACCTACTAATAAAAGCCTCCTTAAACTATCTATATTTTCTCTTTAAGCCTAAAAGGCTTCTAGGCAGAAATAGATTTTTAAAATTTAGTAAAAGTTAGAAGGGTATAGGCTTAGTAAGCCTTATAGTAAACCTTATAGAGGGGTGTCTACTATAATCTACTAATAAAAGTTTATAGAGACTATCTATACTTTCCCTTTAAGCTAGAAGGGCTCCTAGAGAGAAATAGAATTTTAAAATTTAGCTTAAGTTAGAAATATAAGTATAAAAGTACTCTTAAATAAGAAACTATTTATAGCAAACCTTATAGTAGACTTAATAAAAGGGGTTCTCTATAATCTACTAATAAGAGCCTGCTAAAACTATTTATATCTTTACTTTAAGTCTAGGGGGCCTCTAAGTAGAAATAAATATTTAGAATTTAGTAAAAGTTAGAAAGATATAGGCTTAGAGACCTTTATAGTAAACCTTATAGAGAGGTATTCTCTATAACTTATTAATAAATACTTACTAAAACTGCTTAGACTTTCCCTTTAGGCTTGGAGAGCTTTTAGGTGGAAATAAATTTTTAAAGTTTAGCTTAAGTTAGAAATATAGATCTAGAAGTACTCTTAATAGAGCAGCTATTTTTAGTAAACCTTATAGCAGACCTTATAGAGAGGGATCCTCTATAACCTATTAATAAAAGCCTGCTATCTCTATCTATACTTTCTCTTTAAGCCTAGAGAGCTTTTAGATAGAAATAGATTTCTAGAAATTAGTTACCTAGTTATATATAACCTCTTTTCTATATAAAATAACTATAAGATAATTTTTTTATTTTACTATATAAATCTAATTTAATTAAAACGTTTTTTCTAGTATAAGCTTAGATCTATAAAGTTAGCTCTAAAAAATTGCTATAGAGCCTATAAGGAGGGTTAAGGCTATATACTGCCTAGTAGGGGGTTAAGGCTTAAATTACTTATAGCTAACTATATCTTATCTAAGACTAGAAGAGGCTTAGAGAGGGAGCTTAGAGAATAGACTTTTTATATCTAGTCTATATTATAGTATAAGGTAAAGATATAGAGGGGCTCTATAACTCTGCTCTATTATACTACTTAGAGTAGTTTTAGATCTTTACTAATAAGTTACCTAGATATATTTAGTAGCTAAGAGCTCTCTATAACTAGTAGGATCTTAATAAATACTATTATAGATATACTACTCCTGCTACTTAACTCTATATAAATATATTAATAAATAAACTCTATATAGAAATAATCTAGCTTTTAATAATATTATCTTCTAAGTGAATTAGATATTAGTAATATGCTCTCTCTATAAGCTAAGACTTACTATAGCCTAGAGCTTATTAGGGCTAGATATACTATAACCTTAGTATAGTTTTAGTAGATATTAAAGTGCTGAAAAAGCCTATATAAGATCTAGTAGTGTGGGATCTTAGGGCCTAGAATAGTATAATATAAGGGTTATACTATTATTGCTCTTTGAATACTATCTCTCTCTATAATAAGCTTTATTATAAAGTACTATAAGAGACTACTCTCTATAGAGTGCTTCTATTTTTATATTATAAACTTTAGAGCCTGCTTTAGTGAGTTTAGATATATTAGAAATAGTGCTATATTATAATAAAAGTCTAAGTAGGCTGGGGTATTATAACTAACCTAGAATTAGAACCTCTAGGTTAGGTTCTATAAGCTTTAGGTAGTCTAGATATAATATAAATTAGCACTTCTAGGTGCCTTTTTTTTTATGCTTTTAGCTAAGAGTTACTAATAGGGTTTTTCTTTTAGGAAAATAATATAATATCTTACTAGTTAATATATAGTATTACTTAAGTAGGTAGGGAGGATAAGCTTTATAAGCTTAGAAATAACCTATCTATAACCTGCTCTCTATAGCTAGTAGTATAGTCTAATATATAAGTCTATTTCTAAGACTAGCTTATTAAAATTAACTTATATAAAAGTTAAGGAAGCTAACTATATATAGATTTAATAATCTAAGTAGCTTTTATAAGTAAATATAATAATACTAATTTATATCTATAGTAAAGATAATTACTAAAACTAGCTATATTCTTTATTACTATAAGGCTATCCTAGAGAAAGCTTTAGAAGAGGGATATATAGTATTTAAAGATAAGTAAGTTACTTCTCAGTTTATATAGCTTATAGAGCTAGTAAGCTAACTAGAGGCTAGAGTATAGAATAAGTATCTCTACTAGCTTAAAACTCTATAATAGGAGGTAAATATTAATAATAAGTACTACTTAAAGCTAAATAAGTTTAAGTTAGACTCTAATACTAATAAGGAGGAGCTTAATATACTACTAAGAGATAAGTAAGTATATTTTAATCCCTATTATATTTAGGGAGTTATTAAGTATTAATTTATATATAGTTAGAAAGATACTTTAGTCTTTATTAGGGTTCCTTATAAGGTTACTTAGATTACTTACTATCTCTAAATTCTAAATATAGCTAGTAGTGTTCCTATTCTTAGTTATATCTTTAATGCTATAGTATGCTCTAGTAAGATAGATAAGGAGAATAGCACCTAGAACTCTAAGCTAAGTAATATTATTTTTAATATTACTAAGATTTCCTTTAATAGATCTATGGAAGATTAATAAATAGCTCTCTTTATTAATAGATAAGGTAACTATATTAAGCCCTAAAATTAGTAGTTTTAGATACTGCTATATAGAAGCTTTACTATTAGTGAGGAGAAAGACTAGCTTAATAAGATAGGTCTTACTATCTATATCTATTCTTATTAAATATACCTTTTAGAAGCTCTATAAGATTAGTTAATAGAGCTATTATAAAGAGAGGGAGACTTTAGTAACTAGATACTAAAGCTAGAGGTCTAGCTTACTAAGCTTTAAGTCTTAATCTATACTAATCTAAAGCAAAGTAGTACTAGAGAGGTTATATCTATCTAGAGCTTTCTAGGTGGGAATTAGTCTACTCTAATCTAATATAACTCTAATATCTTTTTATTACTATAGCTTTCTAGTCTAAGAGATACTAATATAACTTTTTAGGGTGCTTTCTAGTACTTATAGAAGTAAATAGCTAGTAGTAGTAAAAATAAGGATAAAGTAGCTTATAGATAGTAGATAGATAATATAGTTATTTAAGAGTTAACTTACTAGTATTCTTTATAAAGTAGTAGAGAGTAGAGAGGGGGGGGGGAGTAGTTATTAAGTAAGAGACTTTAAGAGGAGAGTATAAAATAATAATATAAAGTAAGAATAAAAGGCATTTTTAGCTTTTAACTAGTATTTACTATATATTAAGAAAAGGGATAATAGCTTATTTTATTAATAAGGCAGATCTAAGAGAGTTTATTAGTAGTATAGCTTTACTTTCTTAGTAAGAAGAGTTTAGAGGTAGTTTCTCTAGTATAGTTACTCAAAGTAATTATACTAAAAAAAGGTACTACAGTAGCTTTGCTTACTGCTATAGTAATTAGTAAACTCCCTTCTATAGGGGGTATTAGATACTATATAATAAGGAGTTTAGTAAGAAAAATAGGGTTAGAATATATAAATTCTAAGATTTAAGTATAGTTAAGTAGCTATAACTTCTATTACTTATATTAAAATTATTAATATTTCTTAAGCTAGTCTTAGCTATTTTTAAGATATATATAAAGTAGAGAATAATATATAAGTTAAAACTACTTAAGAAATATTAATTAGATATTTTATAAAGAAGGTTAGTTTAAGTTAAAAAGGGTTAATCTCTTAAGGTATATATATTAATTTCTAAGAGGTTTATAAGAGTTTAACTATTAATATTATTATATAGCCCAGACCTCCTCCAGAGCTCTCAGCGCTACCAGCGCCGCCCTCTACGCACTCCGCACACTGCAAGGCTCTATATATAGACCCTTACCCGTAGCCACTCCTTTTCTGCTGCAATAGACAACTTCTTCCCACTTGCTCTGCGCCTATATGTGTGACAAATATTTAGTTCTATATAAATATAGTAGCTAGAATATAGATATATAGAATATAATCTATAGTATTATATTAATTAACTCTCTCTATATTTCTTTTAATACTTTATAATATTTTTAAGCTAGAATAAAGATTTAAAACTTAGTAAAAAGATACTAAAGTATAGAGAGATTACTTTATTATATAGAGGGGGGTTTTATATAGCTCTAAATAAAAGCCTGCTAAGTCTATTTATACTTTTACTTTAGGTCTAGAGAGCTTCTAAGTAGAAATAAAATTTAAGAATTTAGCAAAATTTAGATATATAGAGACTAAATAGACCTTATAGTAAACCTTATAGAGAGGGGTTCTCTATAACCTATTAATAAAAGCCTGCTAAAACTGCCTATATTTTCCTCTTAAGCCTAGAAGGCTCCTGGGTGGAAATAAACTTTTAAAATTTAGTAAAAGTTAGAAATATAAATATAAAAGTATTCTTAAATAAGAAACTAACTATAGTAGACCTTATAGCAGACCTTATAGAGGGGGGCTCTCTATAACTTACTAAAAGAGGCCTACTAAAACTATCTATATTTACTCTTTAAGCCTAAAAGGCTTCTAGGTAGAAATAAATTTTTAAAGTTTCGGAAAAGTTAGAAATATAAGTATAAAAATACGCTTAAATAAGAAACTAGCTATAGTAGACTTTATAGCAGACCTTATAGAGGGGGGTTCTCTATAAACTACTAATAAAGGCTTACTAAAACTATTTATATTTTCCCCTTAGATCTAGAAGGCTTCTAGATAGAAATAAATTTTTAAAATTTAGTAAAAGTTAGAAATATAAATATAAAAGTACTCTTAAATAAGAAACTAGCTATAGTATACCTTATAGTAGACCTTATAGAGGAGGGTTCTCTATAACTCACTAATAAAGGCCTACTAAAATTACCTATATTTTTCCCTTAGATCTAGAAGGCTTCTAGGTGGACATAAATTTTTAAACTTTAATAAAAGTTAGAAATATAAGTATAAAAATACCCTTAAATAAGAAACTAGCTATAGCAAACCTTATAGTAAACCTTCTAGAAGGAGGTTCTCTATAACTTATTAATAAAAGCCTTCTAAACCTATCTATATTTCCCTCTTAGACCTAGAAGGCTCCTAGGTGGAAATAAATTTTTAAAACTTAGAAAAAGTTAGAAGGGTATAGACTTAGTAACTTTTATAGCAGACCTTATAGAGGGGAGTTCTCTATAACCCACTAATAAAGGCCTGCTAAAACTATTTATATTTTCCCCTTAGGCCTGGAAGGCTCCTAGATAGAAATAAATTTTTAAAATTTAGTAAAAGTTAGAAATATAGATATAAAAGTACCCTTAAATAAGAAACTAGCTATAGCAAACCTTATAGTAAACCTTATAGAAAGGGGTTCTCTATAACCTACTAAAAGAGGCCTGCTAAAACTGCCTATATTTTCTCTTTAAGCCTAAAAGGCCCCTAAGTAGAAATAAATTTTTAAAATTTAGTAAAAGTTAGAGATATAAATATAAAAGTACCCTTAAATAAGAAACTAGCTATACTAGACCTAATAGCAGACCTTATAGAGAGGGGTTCTCTATAACCTACTAATAAAAGCCTGCTAAAACTATCTATATTTTCCCTTTAGGCCTAGAGGGCTCCTAGGTGGAAATAGATTTCTAAATTTCAGTTACCTAGCTATATATAATCTCTTTTCTATATAAAGTAACTATAAGATAATTTTTTTGTTTTTCTATATAAATCTAATTTAATTAGAACGTTTTTCCTAGTATAAGTGCTAATTAGTAGAACTTAGACTAAAAATATACTAGAGAGTCTATAAGAGGAGTAGAGTAAAGCTGCTATACTCTCTCTATCTCCTCCTACTTAATAACTTATATAGGCTCTATATTAGCGCCTATATACCTACCCACCTACTAACTATTAATAGCTCCTCTAGATATTTACTTCTTACTATATAGCAGCCTTACTTCTAAGCTATATATAAGTCTATATACTATTAAGCACTAAAGTGGCTTATATTACCTACTAACTAGCCTCTCTACTAACTTATTAATATATATAACACTATAGGCTGCTAAGTAGCAGTTAGTAAAACTAGGCTTTCTCTCTCTATAGGCTTTTCCTAACTATTATTCTAGTACTAGAGCTATTATACTACTATATATCTAGCTACCTAGCTATTTCTAGCTCTTATCTTATTATAGAGGCTATAGTTCTAATATAAACCCAGGTCTCTATAGCTTAGGCTGCTATACTGCTATATACTAAGCTCTAGCCTTACTAAAAACTACCCTACTAGCTAGCTACTAGAAGCTGCTATACTGCTATATACTAAGCTCTAGTCTTACTTTATATTACCTACCTAATAGGCTACTAGAAGCTACTATACTGCTATATACTTAGCTCTAGCCTTACTAAAGACTACTCTACTAACTAGCTGCTAGAAGCTGCTATACTATTATATACTAAGCTCTAGCCTTACTTTATATTATCTATCTAATAGGCTGCTAGAGGCTGCTATACTACTATATACTTAGCTCTAGCCTTATTAACAACTATTCTACTAGCTAGCTACTAGGAGCTGCTATACTACTATATACTAAGCTCTAGCCTTATTAAAGACTATCCTACTAGCTAGCTACTATAAGCTGCTATACTACTATATACTAAGCTCTAGCTTTACTTTATATTATCTATCTAATAAGCTACTAGAAGCTGCTATACTACTATATACTTAGTCTTAGTATTTTTTTATCATATCTTACTAACTTACTACTAAAAGTGCTTATACTACTATATATCTAGCCTTCTTAGCTATACTAGCTATTTATTAATACTAAACTAAACTACTAATATTTACTTAGTCTGCTTAATATAGTCTAAGTAGGTATTAGCACTAGGCCTAAACCTTAAATATATATAACACCCCTTTACTTATAATACCTACCTTCTAGAGAGTTAAGGCTACTAGAGTAGTAGAAACCCTCTAAAACTTAGAAGCAGACTGCTATAAAGCTCCCCCCACCCCCCTATAGGGGGGATACTCTAGAGTTTAGCTCTATTCTTACTATAGACTAAACTCTAGCTATATTTAGCTACTCTTCTTCCTCTATTAAAAGAGAGATCTACTACCTTATCTATTAGTAAAAGCTTAGCTTTATACTTCTAAGCTAGTAAGGGGTACTAGCCCCCTAGCTAATAGATAGCAGGTATAGCTAGAGCTCTTAGATATTAGCCTTTAAGTAGGTAGCCTAATCTAGAGGCCCCTCTATATAGTAGCACCCCTCTAGTAGCTAACTATAAGGTAGGGAGTTATTAATAAAGTAGCTAGACTACTATAGTATAAAAGCTAGGCACTCTTAAGCCTTAGCCTATAAAACTTAGTAATAGCAGCCTTACTCTAAAAATATATCTATCAATATATTTATATATATATAAATAGCTTATAGACTTATAAATAGATATTCATTTTTCTCTAAGCTACTTAAGCCTACTAAGTAGTATTTAGTTAAAATCCTAGAGCTAGCTTAGAGTATAGATAATTAGTAATTTAGCACTTAGTAAGCTTTTTAGAGGTTTAAGCTGCTCTCTATAGTAGTTACTACTCTTTAAAGAGGTAAATAGAGTACTAGAGATATCTAGAAGCTAATAGGCCTACTTAGAGTTAGGTATAACTGCTTACTAAATCTAATAGGCCTAATCTATTATAAAAAGCACCTACTTAGAGTATTTTTATTACTATTTAGGAGTATTATTATAGCTTATAGAGGCTAGAGTATAGCTAGGTATCTATATCTAGCTATACCTACTATATAGTTAGTAGTAGCTTTAGCTATAACTAGCTATATAACTATATAGATATACTAATATATATTTTAGGAGTGATAAAAAACCTAGGTGGTTTTTTATACTTACCTAACTATAATAGTAAAAGGGTAAGTAGCTATAATATAAAGCTCTTAGTAGTTCTAACTTATTACTATAAGCTTAGATTATACTAGCTCCTAAAAAGTCTATTAAGCTTTATAGATAAGCTTTTATTTTATACTACTCTCTATTTAGCCTCCTTTTTTCTTTATCTAGTTATACTTTAATTTCTTTTTTATCTAGCTTTTTTTTTTTCTGCTCTTCTTTTTCCCCTTTTTCTTAACTTTCTACTTATCTCTAGAACTAGCTTAGTATGCTTTAAGCTAGCCTTATTATATTTTAATAAATATATCTTAATAACTACTTATTTAGTACTTAATAATAGCTTAGTGACTACTTAATAACTACTTAATAACTACTTAATAACTACTTAATAACTACTTAATAACTACTTAATAACTACTTAATAACTACTTAATAACTACTTAATAACTAATAAGTCTAGGTTAGATAGCCTATATCTAATAACTCTAGATAGTAAAGTAGCCTATGCTTAATAACTCTAGGTAGTAGGGTAGCCTAGGTATAATAACTCTAGGTTAGGTAGCCTATACCTAATAACTCTAGGTAGTAGAGTAGCCTGGATATAATAACTCTAGGTAGTTAGGTAGCCTATACCTAATAACTTCAGGTTAAGTAGCCTGCCTAGATAACTCTAGGTAGATATAGATAACTCTAGGTAGATAGTAATAACTCTAGATATATATATATACCTAAATAACTACTATAATAATAGCTATAATAGCTATATATATATATACTCTAAATAACTACTATAATAACTGCTTAAAGAACTATATATATATACCCGCCTGGATAACTCTAGGTAGGTAGTTATAACTTCAGATACCTATTAATAACTCTAGGTAGGTAGTAATAATACTAGGTAGGTGGAGATAACTCCAGGTATATAGGCAGATAGCCTATATAGAGGCGCTAGCTAATAAGCATAGGGGCTGATAACCCCTAGGGGGAGAGGCCTATATATAATAACTCCAGGCAGAAGATAATAGAAATAGCAGCATATTAGAGCCAGGGGCCTTTATATTATTAAGCTATAGCTACTTAACCTCTTTATCCTTAAAGTAGTTAGGCAGAATTATAAATAAGCCTTTTTATATAGACTAATACTTCTTCTTACTATTAAAGCTAGGCTCTCTATCTTTATTAATTAGTTATATTTTGCAGTAAAGAGTGGGATTTTCAATCCAGATAGGCTTAAAGACTAAGTTAATAAGGTAGTTAAGAATAGTTCTATATAAGGTAATAACTATAGTTTAAGCAGTCTAGAAAATATTAATAAGTATAATTAGAGTAGTTAATTATAGTAGCTACTAGAGGAATAGTAATATTATAAAGATAGTAGCCTTTATTATAGCTACTAGAGATTAGGTATTCTATCTAGTAGCTATAATAAGAGCTGATTAGCTATAATAGAGTTAAAGAGCTAAAAGAACTACTTACCTAGAGGTTATTTAGATCTAGAGCTGCTATCTAATTATTTAGGTTATTATAGCTAATAATATACTTATATTTGCTATCTATATTACTAGTTTATATAGTACTACTAAAATAGAGGAAAAATCATAACTTTTTAAAGAAAGACTTTACCTTTTTCTATATCTAAGAAATAGTATTTATAAGTATCTAAATAAAAGAAAGCTAGTAGAGTTAAGTAGGCTTACTATTAAGTCTATTAGCCTTAATTATCTTCTCTATATTTAGAGAGTAAATATATAATATCTAGATAAAGATATTAGTCTTACTAATACTAATAGCACTTCTAATAATACTGCTTTTTTATAGCTTATTTAATATATTAGCTGCTTACTTAGTATCGAGTATATAAGAAGTTAGCAAAATATTAAGTTAAAGGTAATATTAAATATTAGAGAAGAGTGAGAATAGCTCTATTATAGCTACTAGAGATAATATTATCTATTTAGTAGCTATAATAGAGGTAGTAGAGATATAATAGAGGGAAATATATTAATAACCTAGATAGGTATTAGCTTATAGTCTGGTTATATACTATAAGAGTAAAGATTCTTTTAGAACTTAAAGCTATACTTTTTAGTAATAATATTAAGCTATAAGCCCTCCTCTTTAAGTAGGCCTTTATTATTAGTAATACTGCTAAGAGTAAATATCTTAAATAACTCTCTTAACTTAAGTTTAGCTAAGAGCTTATAGAGGTTATTATCTTTAAGGTATATTATAGTATTAAGCTTATTATAAGTTACTAACATACTAACTTTAAGAAACTTCTTAAATAGTAGTACTATATCCTTACTCTTAATAGTTTTAAGAGTCTAGATATATCTATATTCTACGTTCTTCTTTAAGTTAATATAGAGTTTAGTAACCTCTTCTAAAAAGAGTTTTAAAGTTTTATTATCTATATCTATAAGAGGGGGAATACTAGCTTTAATAAGATAGTTAGTTATAGTCTATATTAAATCTATACTACTCTAAATAGCACTAATTAACTTTTTATATTACTAAACCTAGTTAGTTATACTAAAATTAGCCTTAGTGATAGCTAGGCTCTCTTTAATATAAAAAATATTATAATACTTATCTATTCTTATCTAAGCCTCACTTTCTAAAATAAATATTAACCTATTCTATAAGATCTCTAGGTTTTTATTAGCTTTATCTATAGTAATAAAGTTACTAGATATCTAGCTTAGTATATAGGTATTATAATAAATATTAAAGCTCTTAGATATAGCTTCTATAAGAATATTAGTATAGCTACTTTAGTGGTAATATTAATATACTATATATAAGCTAGTATAGGCTTAATCTTTTAAAGTGAAACTAAAGATAGTCTTAGAGTTAGTTAGATCTTACTAGAATTAGTAATTATATATATTAGGATCTAAAGAGAACTATATAGAGTTAATAGATATAGTTAGAGAAAAGTATAAGACTTATATAGTTATAAGAAGTAATAAGGCTAAGAGATTAATACTATCTTTACCTTTAGTTACCTAGCTATACTACTTACTAGCTATAACTAGCTTCTACTTAAGATCTAGCTGCTCTAGAATCTTGTTTATAACTAGATTATCCTAGTATATCTTTAATAACTTTATTATATAAATCTAGCTAGGGCTGCTAGTGCTTAAATCCCACTTATATTAGGTAGCTTTATAGATAAGAGAAATAATATCAGCTACTATAGCAGTTAGTAAATATATAGATAATATAATAGCCTTATTATAGCTGCTAGAAGTAATAGTATATTAGGTTATAATAAGGTAAGAGTGAAATATATAGCAGTTCTTATTATAGCTATTAGATATAATATAGGCCTATTTAGTATCTAGTAGCTATAATAAGGTTACTAGAGATAGATAAAAGCTAGCTTATTATAGCTACTAGATATAGAGCTAGTATATCTAGTATTTAGTAGCTATAAAAGAAGTAGGTAAAGAAGTATAAACTAGAGAGAAACTTATAGATAGTATTTATAAATATATAGAGTTAGAATAGATACTTAAACTTTATATAAGCAGTAAGGTATTAGAGGTAGATAGGTGTTTCTAATTACTAATTAAAACCTGCTCTAATCTTAACTAGTATACTAGTAGTATAGTTTCTAATAAGAGACTTATAGATAGTTTTAAGCTTTATAGTAATAGGCTTATAAAAAACCTTTAATATATCCTACTTATTATTATATTAGTATAAATAGAAATTCTATATCTATAGAAAAATCTTAAGTATATTCTTATATTTAATATTCTACTATATATCTATAGTATTATTATTAACACTAAGGTTATAGATACTATTAGGCTAAAGATACTAGCTCTCTAGAAAGCTAAAATAGGAAAGGTTTAGGTTAGAGAATAAGATCTTTACCTTCTTCTTACTATAAATATACTAAGTATAATCTCTACTAAAAATAAAGAGCTAAGGAGTAGAGCCTCTTAGTAAAGTCTTACTAGGCGGGGTGGAGTTAGTAGAAGACTATACTATTTTAGGGGGTCTAAGTGGGTAGGTATTTATAGCAGAAAAGGATATATATATAGTTATTATAGCTACTAGATCTAAAAATAAGGTAATAGCTAAGGAGGTTATTATAGCTACTAGAGATAAGAAATACTATAAAGAGCTCTTTAGTAATAGTTATAAAGGATTAAGGTTATAAAAGAGGTTAGAAAAAATAAATAGATATAAAGGTTAAGATCTAGAGGGATAATAATATTATATATTTCTTAGTAGTATACATAGACTAACTTGCTTATACTGCCTCTAGTTATATACTATCTAGATTAGGCCTAGTGCTCTACTAATAGTATACTAGTAAATACTATTTATATAATAAAACCTATCTAGAAGATTCTATATTATTTAAGGAAAAGAGAAATAGATTCCTCCTTCTTAAAATATAGTATATTATTTAAATAGAAGGACTAAGAATAAATAATCTTATTAGTTTTAGATTTAAAGTCTCTAGTAGCTGCAATAAGTAAAGGCTAATACCTCCTTTAGGAGGTATATATTATTTTAACTATATATATTAAAAACTTTATATACTAATCTAGCTTTTTTATAGCTTAATATTACTACTCTTCTCTACTACTTCCCTCTCTTTATAAGAAAATCCTTTATATCTAGTAGTTATAATAAGATTATAAATAAATATAATATAATTTATCTAAGAATAATAATACTTTATATTTAGTAGCTATAATAATAAGATAGATAAGGATATTAAAAATAATTTATTTATAGTAAGGACTTATTAAACTAAATAAGTATATTTAAATAAAGCTAATTATCTATCTAATATTAAGTATAGCTAGGATATTTAGGAAATAGTAATTATATTTTAATATCTAAATAATAAGTTTAAGATTAGCTATGCTTAGAGATTATATATATCTAAGTATATAAATATAGATATATAGCTACTATAGATTTAAGACTTAAAGGTTTAGTATAATATAGCTCTTCTTAATAAGCTAAAAAGCTAAGTAGTAATATGCTATATTCTTAGTCTAGTAAAGATTAAAATTGCTATTATCTCCTATTATAAGTACTATAATACTAGTATTAACTCTAAGAGAACAGAGAGCTTTCTATATAGTATTAGGAAATAGACTAAGATAGATATTAGTAATATTCTTAAAAAGTAATCTATAAGAATATTAATCTAAGTAATTATAATACTTACTATAGTATTCCTTATACTAAGATATTAAGTAGGAGAAATAGTATATAAACTATATAAATCTTAATTATATAAGCTAGTTAAGTAAGAGCTATAAGCTTTTAGACTAAAGGTATAAGTACTATTTTATATAATACTAATCCTTAGATACTTATTCTATTAGAATATAATATATAGTATAAGTATGCTAGTCTTAGATAAGGTAATAGAATATCTATAAGTCTTAGAACTTACTATATATATACTATAGGCTTATAGCTTTATTTCTCTAGCCTTATTTCTAACTAACTTATTAACTCTATAACTAGATATTAAAGTTATTTATAGAAGTTAGAATAGTATATTTTATACTAGGAGACCTAGATAGAGTAGCTAGCATTTAGATATATAAGTAATATTAAGAGGAACTAAAAGTGGTTACTAGAAATAGTCTGGAAGTTAGGTAAACTTACTAAGAGGTAGTATACTAACTAGGGGTAATAGATAGGTTATAATACTATATATAGAGGTTATAAAAAAAGGACTATAATATTATATCTACTCTAGATATAGTTAAGAAGAGCTAATTATTTATCTATATTAAGTTATTATAGCTAGTAGATATTATTATAATATTAGCTATTTAGTAGCTATAACTAGGATCTTTATGGAGTTTCTATATATAAAAAGTATAGTTAGCTATATTCTAAGGGGTTAGATACTATTACTCTACTAGGCTGTTCTAAGAAAGGTTAGAATAAGGAACTAGGTAGATATTATTTTAAGACCTAGAATATAGAGAGAGGTTAGTTTTAGTAGTATATAATAGGTTATATAGCTTAGTATAGTAAGGCTAAAGCTTAAGTTAAAAGGGAGAGTTATTATAGTTAGTAAATAGTAGAGCTAGTATTTAGTAGCTATAACTAATAGAGCTAAACTATATCTGCTATGCTTATAGAGCTAGGTATAGTAGGAGATATCTATTTAGATAAAATATAGATATACTAGCTATATTAGAGAGGTTTATAAAGGGTTTAGTAAGATATTTATTATAGTAGGCTATATTAGATATATTAATATAATAAGAAGTATAGATATCTCTAAGATAAAGGGTAAAACTCTAGCAGTAATAGGTAGATATAAAAAAGTTAGTAAGACTTAAAACTTTTATAATAGTATTTTAAATATAAACTATAACTATCTAATAGGGCTATCTGTTATGCCTAGCTTTACTAATCTACTAGGTATAGTTAATAGTATTAAAAGAGAGATCTAAGTAAAGGATAAAACTAATATAAGGGAAGTTAATACTACACTAAAGCTACTAGTTATAACTATAATATATTTAGTTATAATTTACTTAGAGACTGCCTTCTAGTAGTTTTTATTTAATATATTATTATAGTATATAATAGTAGTGAGTTTAGTTACTTTCTATATAACTATCTAGATTAATTAGGTAAAGATAATAGTAAGGTTAGGTTTAAGGAATAATTAGATATATTATTTATTAGAGAGGTAATACTACTATATAAAGTAGCTAATAATTATAGATATCTTAGATAAAGATAGTGCTATAATAATATATATAGCTATATTAGGCTGATTAGTTAGAGTATAGATAATATATATATTCTGCTTAATATAATATATTTTATAAAACTTACTTTCTAGCTCTGGGGGGTAGGTAGCTAATATGAAGACTTAGTGGGTAGAGATAAAGGTAGAATAATAACTAAGTTTTAGGAGTTAGAGCTAGAAACTCTTATAGAATTAGAAAATATAATAGGCCTTATTAATAATAAAGAGGTTAATTTTAAAAAGATCTAAACTTTAATTAATCTAGGTCTTCTAACCCTACTAATTTAGGTAGTTAGAGCTTATAATAATAATACTAGTCTGATTAAGCTATTAATAGGAGAGATTTTTATTCTAGATAATAGCAGAGATATTAGCCTTTTTATATTTCTTAATTATCTATAACTATATAAACTTAAGGGGTATAATAATAATTATAATACTAGTAGGTAAGATAGTTAGTAGAGTAAGTAGAGTAAGAGTCTTATTTAAGCTTATATCTATAATATAGATAATATCTCTCTTAGCTACTATAATAGCTTTAAGGACTTCTTTCTGATACTAATATAAAACTAGCTTCTTAATAATATTAAGGTTAGTAATAAGGTTATTATTAATCTCCTTAGATAGATATATAAGTCTTAATACTTAATACTAGTAATAATTATATAACTTAGAAATTATATTCTCTAGATTAGAGAGGTTTTCTTCTAAGAGTAATAACTCTTTATTACTAATAGATATTATAGTAATATTTAATAGCCTCTACTATTAGATTAAAGTATACTTAAAGCTATAGTATTATATATTAATATAGCTATCTATAATATATTCTTTAGTATATATTATATTTATAATAAATATTAAGTGAGCAGACTGAAGGTTAATAGGATTATTAGCCTTAGTGAGGATATTATTAGTTAAAGAGTTACTAATAAGACTTAAAATAAAGTAATATAAAAAGGTAATTAAGATATAGTAGTATTATAGAAGATTTATATTTTAACTAAGGATAGTAAGATATAAAGAGTAGAGTGCTTTAGTGAGTTTAGGAGTAGGCTAGTAGAGGCAGGCTTTATAAACTAGTTTATTAAGGGGTGCTAGCTTATTAGATATAGCTAGGTAAAGTTAGCTTAGTTATTCTAAATAGATAGTAAATTATAGTAGCTAGTAGATAAGAAAGGGGGTATAATTATTATAGTTACTAGATATAAATATAGTACCTCTAATAGGTATAATAATAATTATATTAGAGCTATATATAAATAAAAAAAGCTAGAGAACTAGTTATAGTAGCTAGAAACAGAGTCTATTAGCTAGTACTATTATAGCTACTAGATACTAATTATCTATATCTAGTAGCTATAATAAGACTAGCTTATTATCTCTATCTCTAGTAGCTATAATAGAGGTAGGTTAGAGTGGAAATATATCTTTAGCTTATACTATAAGAATCTCTATTTTAAGTAAGTAAAACTTACTATACTATAGAAATATAAAAGGGCTAAGAGACTTTTTATTAGTAAGTAGAGTAGTAAGATTACTTATAAAGGGTTTAACTAGCTATAAATAGTAAATTAGGTAGATAGATAGGCTAGCTAGCAGAAAATAGAAAATAAGTTATAGCTAGTTAGTCTTACTAAGTAGCTTATAGTAAATAGTAATAACCTTAATATAACTACTATAGATAAAGATATTATAAATTCTACTATACTTACTATTATTAACTCTAATAGAGAGCAGCTTAGTTACTCACTAAGGGAGGTTAGTAGATATATAGATAGTAACTATAAGCTTAGCCTAAAAATTATAGATAAGCTAGAAGTATACTTAAATAGCTAAGATATTAACTAATATATTTAGGTAAATAAAGATACTATATAGGTTAAGCTCTAGCTCTTTAGTATAAATAGATAAGAAATTAGAACCTAGCTCTATCTATTTACTATTAGCTTTATAAAAAAGGAAGTTATAACTAGGCTAGCTATTAGTTATATTATTAGTAATATTCTATTAAGTAAGGTAGATATAAAGTTCTTATTAATTTTATTAAGGGTAGCAGAGCTAAGCTTATAAAGGTTAGTAGTAGTTATATAAATACTATTATAAATAAGAAGCAGCTAGTTAGTAAGTAGGTTAAGAAACTAAGTAATAGAATCTATAGCAGCTATATTATTCTAGTTATATAACTAATATAGCTCTATTTAGTAGTTAAAAAGCTAAGATATTAATATAATAAACTTATAGCTTATAGAGGGGGTAACTATACTATCTATAAGGAAGGCTAAGAAAGGTATAAAATAGTATTAGTTTAGATTAGGGAAAATTAGAGCTAGAGTTAGAGTATTAAATATTAGCTATATAATATTATATAAGTATAAAGACTATTATAAGGAAGATCTTAATAATAGTAGAGGGGTAGTTCTGCTACTTAATATAGATCTAGAATAACTAGATATCTTTTTATATTACTATAAAAACTAGAGCAGATAGAAGGGATAATATAAATAGATCTTTAGTAATCTTAAACTTAAGAAGTAAGTAAATTACCTTAATAAGAGTATAGTTAAGCTTAGAGAATAGGTTAGCAGGATTAATATTAAATAAGATATTAAAGGCTTTAATAATATAAGGGAGTAGGAGAATAGTAAAAGCTAAGTTAGCACTAAGATTAGAGTAACTAGCTTAAGAGTAAGGTATTAATATATTAAGGGTAATAAAGGTGAGAATCTTAGGAAAAAACCTTAGATACTTAGCTATTATATTAACTTTAATAATATACTTAAAGGAACCTTATAGAGGCCTGCTTAATTATTAGTAGTTAAACTTAACTAAGATAGGCTAACTATAAAGTTTTAATATAAAGATAAAAGCTTAGTTAATAATAAGTTTAAGGTAGTTAATATAAAACTTTATAATACTAATTATAAAGTAAGAAAAGAAGCTAAGTATCTATTAAAAGGTATAATAGCTTCTTACAATATAAAGAAACCCTATTATAGAGAGGAAGAGATTAGGCTTAGTAAGAGTACTATTAGATACCTACTTATTAACTATATTAGTACTAGTAGAATAATAGGTAGTTTTAAGTATCTAAGTAAGACTAGACTAAGCAGGATTATTATTAATATAAAGTAGGCTTTAAGTATTATTCTAACTAGGTAACTAAGCAGGTAGGAAGATATAAAAATACTTTAAGCTATTAGAGATAGAGTATTCTTAAAGATATAAGTTATTAATAGTATCTATAGTAGTACTATACTAAATATATATATATTAATAGAGAGTTATCTTTTTCTTAGTAATATAGTTATAGGCTTAGTATCTAAAACTATTAGTTTAGGTTAAGAGAAATAGGAGAGGAGGGATATTAGGGGGTAAAAATAGGTAGGATAAATACTATTTATAAAGTATAAGGATAATATTATATTAGATAGAGAGCAGGTGGGTAAAAGCTTTATAATATAGCTTTAGGGTTATAGTGCTATTAAGTTTAAGGTAGAAGGTAAGATAGAGTAGTATAAGCTAATATTAAAGAGGGATAGGTTTTAGATACTTAGCATAAAGGATAAGTAATAAAGCAGGAACTATATAAAGTTTTAACTATATATTAATAAAGAATAGAATTACTAGTATATTAAGTATAGTCTTATTTACTAAAGCTTAATAATAATAAGGTTAGTAGATAGACTATATAGAGTATAATAGGTAGTAGTAGCTATAAAATATAGAGATAGTATTAGAAAAGACTCTATAAAGCCTATACCTACTTATATAGGAACTAGTATTATAGCTAATAGATCTTAATACTTACTATAGTAATAACCTTATAGGTTTTTAGAGTTAGAGAGTTACTTAGAATAGGTAATAGAGGGAATTATGCTATTAGTGCTATATTTTAAGAGTTAATAAGGGGGAAAAAAGGAGAAGTTTAGAATAAGAAAAAGATAGAAGAAGACTTTTATAAATATTAGTATATTATACTAAGTAGTAAGGTATATAGTTAATCTAATAACCTAGCTATAGTATATATATTCTGGGTTAACTATTATCTAAAACTTAGCTATAGTATATACTTTTCAGGCTTACTCTTAGCTTACTATCTCTATAGTATATATTATCTAGGTCTATATTTATCTAAAACTAGTTAGTATAGAAGGTTAGGTACCTTATCTAACCTATAGACCTAGGTATAGAAGATAGGATAGAAGTTTCTATAAGAGTATATATCTCTTAGGCCTATATTTATCTAGGTTCTAGCCTTTAGTAGCTATAATAAGTTATTAATACTATAGTTTATAAATATAGCTAATACTAGTAATAATATATAGATATATATTTTAAGACCTAAAGTAATACTATAGTAATATAGGCTATTAGTGTTACTAGATATTAAGTATATTTAACTATTATTATAGCTATAAGATATTAGTAGCTAATATAGAATATATAAGAAAGAACTCTTTTATAAGCTATTAGAGGATAAAGAGTAAGAGAGCAGTTATTATAACTACTAGATAGTAAGAATAATATCTATTAACTTTAATAGATATAATCTATTAGAGGATAAAGGGTAAGAGAGTAGTTATTATAACTACTAGATAGTAAGATATCTATTAGCTATAATAAATATAATCTATTAGAGAATAAGGAGTTAGAGGTAGTTATTATAACTACTAGATAGTAAGAATAATATCTATTAGCTATAATAAGTATAATTTATCTAAGAATAAAGAGTTAGAGGGTAATTATTATAATAGCTAGATAGTAAGAATAATATCTATTAGCTATAATAAGTATAATCTAGAGTAAGGCTACTAGATATTAAGAGTATATTTACTAGCTATAATAAGTATAAACTAGGCTTCTAGCTTAGCTTATATTATAGACTTATTATAAATAATAGAGCCTTAGTAATAATATTAATAATAAATTAGAAATAATACTAAGAGGTAAAATAAATAATATAGAGTACTATTAAAGGCTTATCTATAAATACCTATATAGTTAAAGATAGTAGAAACCTCTATTTATAAAATAAAGTATCTATATTAGTTATACTACTAGATAGTAGACTATTAGATATAGAGTAAGTTTAGTTCTTAATTAGCCTTACTATCTTTTTCTAAGTATGCCTCTTACTAGATTCCTTCTATATTAATTAACTTATCTTACTAGTGTTATTACTACTAGAGGGCTTTTAAGTTACTAAAATAATAAAGTTTGGTTTTAATATTACTTTATTATAGATTAATCTTATATAGTAGTGCTTATATTATTAGGTAATATTAATATAGTTTAGGAGATAGAGCCTCTTAATAGCAGGTTAAGGTATTTACTATATAGCTTTAGCTTTTATAATAAAGTTTAGTATATTATATTTCTAAAGACTAATAATACCCTTAATCTTCTCTATAGCCTGCTCTAGGAATAAATAAATAATATTATTAATAGTATAGAAGTGAGATATATAATGCTTTTAAGAATCTAAATTAGATATATTATAGCTTTTCTTATTTATATTCTTTATCTTAAGTTTCTAAGAGGTATCTTAAATATTATAAAACTTAACTAGATATATAAGGATTTATATAAGATATTTATTACTGCCTGGGTTTTATATTATATAGAATTCATAAGTATTCTGAGAAAAAAGCTTATAATTAGGGAAGATTATATCTTACTTAGAGTATCAAGCTAGAATAGGCTTTAGTGAGTAAGTTAGTAAGCAAATTAAGAGTTAATAATAAATACCTTAAACTAAGTAAACTTAAGGTAAAGAAAGGATAGTTTAATATATAAATCTTAAAGCTAAATACTATAATCTTCTTAGCTTATATATAGGTTTTAAAGCTAAATACTATAATCTTTTTAAGTTATATATAGATCTTAAGGCTAAATATTATAATCTTCTTAGATTATATATAGATCTTAAAGCTAAATACTATAATCTTCTTAGATTATATATAGATCTTAAAGCTAAATACTATAATCTTTTTAGGTTATAGAAAGCTAGAAAAGCTGAGAACTATATTTAACTAGTATTATAGTAACTTAGTAAAGCTAGGTGCTATATTCTTTTTATTCTATAAAAAGCTAATAAAGCTAATAGCTATACTAATCTTAGATAGTATAAAGATATATAATTTATTTTCCTAAATCTATATTAATATTATAGAGGGTTTATTATATAGTGTGAATAGCTTCTTAATTATAGTAAATGCTATACTAGCTATTAGTATATATTATCTAGATAAGGGCTAGCTCTATATTAAGCTATTTATCTTACTTATTATAAGATTTAATATACTTATCTTAGGTGAGAAACTTAGATTTAGAGTAGGAGGAAGCTATTTTAGAATTAAGTAAAAATATATATATAACTTAGAAGATAAAGAGAGAAGGTTTATAGTTAATATATTATATCTTAGAAAAGTAAAGAGTATAGGCTTAGTATATTAATATAACTATAGTAGATATATAGTTTATTTATATAGGGGTTTAAGTTAGCTTTAAGTTAGCTTAGCTCTAAGTTAGCTCTAAGTTAGCTCTAAGTTAGCTCTAAGTTAGGGTTAAGTAGGGTTTAGTTTTACTCTAGGTTAGTACTATATTAGTAGCTCTAACTTTACTAAGTCTAGGTAAGGTTAAAAGAGTAAAGTATATTAATATTAAGTAGTTTATTAATATTAAAAGTGTTTAGTAGTATTACTAAGTATATTATAAAAGTAATTAAGTAGAGTATAATTTAATAATATATAATATAGCTTCTAAAAACTATAGCTGAAAAACTTTAATATACTTTAAGTATAGAGCCTAAAGTATAGTAATAATAGAATAATACCTAACTAGAGTATTTAAGGAACTAGGAGTAAAGGACTATATTATTTCCTTTAGGAGTTAGTAAGAGGTAATAGTTTAGTATAAATAAACTTATAATATTATATAGGGTTTCTTAAATAAGAAATAGCTATTAGATAGGCCTATTTATATATAGTAAGAGTAGGGTAATATTAATTAACTCTAAGCTGAGAATATTATATAGATAGAAAAGGTAAGCAATAACTTAGAAGTAAAAACATAATATAGAAAGGTTTAGTTTAGCCACTATTCTAATCTTAATACTAAGAAATAAAGAGTAGTAGTTATAGAGTAGGTACTAAAAGTAGTTAATTAACTAATAGAGAGAGGTGTGTTTATAGTAGGTATTTAGAGTAGTAGTTAAGATATATATACTGCTAGATAGAGGTGCTATAAGCTTAGTAGTCCTCTTATAGTATAATAATAGTATATTTTAAGCAAGTTATTTAATAATACTATTAGAGATAATAATATAGTACTAGATATTTATATTAGTAAACTTAATAAGATAGGGAGGAATATTAATAGAGTTGATAATATTAAAAGCCGGATTGCACTAATCTTATTTAAAGATAGTAATAAGGAGTGGGTAATATATATACTTACTTTAGTAAGTATATTCTAGGTATATATTATAGCCTTTATAAACCTTATAGGTAATATAGGCTAGGGTATCTAACTTAACTATTAAGTTAAGGTCTAATTAAGAGCTTAGATAAATACTAAGGTTATATATAGTAAGTAATATATTAAAAGATATAAACCTTAAGATATAGGTATTAGTCTCTACTTATAGTTAATAAGATATAAGGGATAATCCTATTATAATATATTTAATAATATATAGGAGAGAGTATATATTACTAGATATATTACTAATTAATATTAGTTAGATAAGGTTAATAGGCTTTGAGTAGAGAGTAGTATAACTATTAGCAGTAAGGTAATTATATATTAATAGTAGGATAATAATAGATAGGGTATTATTATAAGGGTTAATAGTATTAGGGGAGGTAGTAAAACTAGCAAACAGACTACTATAGTTATATATATTAATAGTAGTAGTAAGGAAACTAGTGGTTTAGGGTATTATAAAACTACTAAACTAATAGAACTTAGTATAGTGGGTGAGTTTTATTATTCTTAGATACTTACTATAAGGTGTTATATAAGGCATTATATAAGGGGGTTAGATAAATTAGAGGGAATTTATTATTTAGTATTATAGACTTATTAGTCTTTATAGTGCAAAGTTTAAGTAATAGCTAAAGATATAGAGGTATTGTTAGCTAGGATAGTAAGATACTTAAAACTTAGAAATAATATAGATAGGATTTATATTACTATTCTAGAGGTAATTAAGTTAATAGCCTCTTTAATATTAATTATTAATAAAGTATTTAAAGAGTTTCTAATAGTATAAGCTTAAAAGGTAACTATATAGCAGTAAGGTAATATTAAGTAATAGAATAGAAAGTATAAAATAAGATAGATAGATAAGTAAGATAAATTTATATATTTAGAGAGTAATAGAGATAGAAATAATAGGTTTTAATTATATATTTAAATTTATATAGCTTTAGGAAAGGGTCTAGCTTATTCTATCTTAGTCTAAACTACTAATCTGCTATTTAGTTTTATTTTCTAATTAGTAATAAAGTCTAGATAATACTATTCTTATTAAGATATTATTCCTACTAGCTAATTCTATTTTATAGAATTTTATTATATACTATTTATATCTCTTACTGCTTATTTCTTAAAGATAAGTAAGGTAAGAGTTATAGTTAGGAGGTAGGAGCAGCTAGGAGTTAGAGATTAGGGGTTAGGGGTTAGGGGTTAGAGGTTAGGGGTTAGTAGTAAGGAGCTAAGAGTTTTATTTATATAATCTTAGAAAAAGGGGTTATTTTAGTCTATATATTATTCTAAGTTTATTAACTATATTCTATAGAATTATATATCTATATTCTACTCTTACTTTTAATAAGTTCTAGATTATACTTATTAATTTATTCTATCTATCTATTTATATTAACTAGTATTATCTAAGCTAGATAGAGGTAATATAGTATTAGTGGGAGGCTAAGGATATATTATAACTAATAGATAAAAGACTATAAACTCTTCTATTATAGGTAATAATATAGTATTTATTCTATCTTATTATAGCTATTAGAGAAATAGAAGTCTTATATTATAACTACTAGAGATAAATATAACCTTTTTAGAAGCTAGATAAAGTGGTCTATATTTTATCTAACTCTAAGTAGAGATAATTACCTACTATACTTAGAGGTAGATATTATAACTACTAGAAGAAGAGTATATATTAAGACTACTATATATACTAATTTAATATAGGTGGGGACTTATTATAACTACTAGATAGAAACCTATAGTAATATAACTACTAGATAGAGAGGCTAGGGTTATAATAGATCTATTTTCTAATAGTAAGATATATAGCTATGCCTTAGACTATTATTATAACTACTAGATATATAGATATATAAGATAGTTATTATAACTACTAGATATATAGATATATAAGAGTTAGTTATTATAACTCCTAGATATATAGATATATAAGATAGTTATTATAACTACTAGATATATAAAATTGTTCTTAGAGCGCTAGATAGTTAGATTAATATAATATAGTTATGCTTTTTAGTAGTATGTTATTATAACTGCTAGAGAGATAGCTAATAGTTATATATCTCTATATCTTATTATAACTGCTAGAGAGATAGCTAATAGTTATATATTATATATCTATATACTTTATTATAACTATTAGAGAGATAGCTAATAGTTATATATCTATATACCTTATTATAACTGCCAGAGAGATAACTAATAGTTATATATCTATATACCTTATTATAACTACTAGAGAGATAGCTAATAGTTATATATCTATATATCTTATTATAACTACTAGAGAGATAGCTAATAGTTATATATCTATATACTTTATTATAACTACTAGAGAGATAGCTAATAGTTATATATCTATATATCTTATTATAACTGCTAGAGAGATAATATGTAGTTATATCTAGAAGGGGACTTATTATAACTACTAGATAGATAATTTACACTAGGTAATATATCTATAACTAGGTTATAATAGCTACTAAATAGGTAAATTAATAGTTAGATAATATCTATATAAGGATTAGAGGCTATAGATATAGATAGGGCTTAGATATAGAGGTGTGTTAAGTAGGTTATAGTAACTACTAGATAATAAGTAAAGGTGTGTGGATTATTATAGCTACTAGATAAGTAAGAATATATAAGCAAGGAGTTTAGTAGCTGCTAGATAAGTAAGAGAAGATAGGTTTAAGATAGGTGGGTTATTACTAAGAGGATAAGTAGATTAGAGTGTTATTGCAGCTACTAGATAAGTAAAGGTAGAGTAGATAGATAAGTAGTAGTAGCTACTAGAAGAGTAATTATAGCTACTAGAGATATGTAGGTGGGTTATTTAGTAAGTAGATAGGTGGGTTATTATAGCTACTAGATAAGTAAGGGTAGGTGGGCTCAGTCTAATAGCTGCTAGATAAGCATAATATATACTGCTATAGAGTCGGTGGGTAGGTAGACTTAGTCTAGCAGCTGCTAGATAAGTATAATATATACTACTAAAGGGTGGGGTGTTATAGCTACTAAATAAGTGAGAGTAGAGTAGCAGTCTAGCAGCTATAATAAGGGGTAACTTAGTGCAGCTACTAGATATAGTATAGGGGTATATTATATCTAGCGGCTGCAATAACCCTAACCTAGATAGAAAAAGCGGGTCTGTTAGAAAAGCGGGTCCGTTAATATTATAGATGCTTCTCTAGGCTCTATATATAGACCCTTACCTATAGCTACTCCTTTTCTGCTATAATAGATAACTTCCTCCTACTTACTCTATATCTATATATATAATAGTTATAAGCCTAGCTCTGCTAACTGCCTAGTTTACCCCTAATTACTATCTATAGATATAGAAGAGTTAAGCTTATATACTCTTTTTATATCTATATATATTATACTATAAAGATCTATATATTTATAATAATCTCTATTTCCTTTATTATTACTTAGAGGCTTACTTATCTATATAATTAGCCTTATTAGAAGCTTACTCTTTACTACTAAGCTGTTTAGTACTATATATAGAAGTATACTAATCTGTTTTCTAATATATTTAATATACTATTGCTAGAGTAGACCTAACTCTCTATACTTAAAGATATTATAAAGTATTAATAAGCTGCTTTATAAGCCTATTAGGAGGCTAAGTATTAGATATAGTATATATACTAAACTGCCTGCTATAATATATATATATTAACTAAGGAGTTACCTAAATCTACTCTGCTGCTCCTAGTGCTTCTAGAGGATATTTAGGAGGAGTATACTATATACTATTATAATTAGGAGCTTACTTCTACTAAGTAGGAGGAGGCTAGTGCTAGTTATTACTATATATATAAGTTTATTATTGCTTTAGCTAACTTTAATATACTTACTGCTATATAGCTTAAGATTATATATAATAAAGATACTAAGATATCTATTTAGGAGCTTATAAAAACCCTCTGCTACTGTCTTTATTCTGCTGCTAGTTTTATAGAGGCTACTATATAGGAGATATATCTTTAGAGACTCTATATATATACTATATAGCTTATATATTAGTATAATAAGTAGTATATTATATTATAGACTGCTAAGGTATATAATGCTCTAGAGGTTATTAGCACTCTTAGTATTAAGCTATTTCTTAATGCTGCTATATGCTACTTCTTAGACTAGGCAAACTATATATAACTTATACTACTAGCTGCTATATAAGCTAGGATACCGATTTAGCTACTTACTAAGTATAGGAGAAAATTTATAGCTATTCTCTATAACTATAACTACTCTATTAGTAACTAGCTAAAGAATTATAGTGTTTATGCCTTACTTATAGACTGCTTTAATAATACTAAACCCTCTTCTATATACTTTGCTAAGGACTAGAACCCTACCAATAGGGGCTCCTAGCCTTAGTACTTATTAAGATACTTAAAGTAGAAGTATCTCTATAGTTTCTGCTATAACTAGCCTCTACTTAAGTGCTGCTAGCTCTAAAAAGTGCTTATTAGTAAGGGAGATATCTACATTAATCCTGAGGATACTAAAGATATTAAAGAGTGTTTATAAATAGATAAGTAGTATATCCTTATTAATAATATCTAAGTTACTAAATAGTACTATAATTAGTAATAACTATCTATAAATATTAAGTGCTAAAAAGCTACTTTAAAACCTTTCTATTATACTTAATTTTTTCCTTTATTACTCTATAATTAATCTATATTTTAGTGCTATAGTGCTAAAGATTATATTTCTAGAATAGTATTATATTTTCCTAAGTATATTATGCTATTAAAAACTATATCTATAGACTAGTATAATATATATTTACTAGGCTTATATACTTAATAAGCCCCTTTAGTAATAACTAGAGGTAGCCTCTATATATTATTAATATCTTGCTATATACTATAAGCGTTATATATATCTTATTATAAATAGCCTCTTCTCTTTTGTTTAGAACTATCTTTATGCAGCCTGCTTTATATAGTCTGCTCTGCTATGCTCTGCTGTTTCTGGGGGGGGGTGTTATACACCCCAGACCTCTTCTAGAGCTCTTAGTGCTACTAGTGCTGCCCTCTGAGTGCTATACCTACTATGCAAGGCTCTATATATAGATACTTATCTATAGCCACTCCTTTTCTGCTATAATAGATAACTTCCTCTCACTTGCTCTATATCTATATATATGACACTATACTTTATAGTCTTAGTGCCTTACTATAGAATACTCTATATAGAGTAATATTAAGTAAGAGAACTAGTAGTATTTACTCTTTTATAGCTTATATAGGATTTAAGCTAAAGCTATATTAAGCTTAGGCTATTATCCACGCTACTATAATTTCTATTATAAAATTATTTCTTATCTTTACTTAACTTAGTAATAGTAGTTAAGAAATTTAGGGATTACTTATATTCCTATAGTTAACTAGTTAGATCTCTAGTTATTGCCTATATATATACTAATAGCCTTATTACTTCTATATTTTGCAATACTTTACTATAGTATAAATACTAGTATATCCTTTCAAGATTAAGTCTGCTGTACTTATTAATTTTTGTATAACTACTAATATATAAAGGAATATACAATTTAAAGTTATTAGGTAAAGAATCTTTAAGCTAAGAATTCTATTATAGTAGAACTTATTAATAGTTATTTATAAAAGGAAAACTATTACTTAATATCTAGAATCACTCTATTATAAAGAGCTAAGTTTATTAAGAAGCTAGTAAAAAGAAATATACCCCTAGGCTATAATAAAGATAAAATTAATAATCTAAAGAAGCTTATAGAAGATCTTATCTTAGATAATATATTCTACTTCTTTACTTATGTTATAGATTAGTAAGGGGGAAAATAGGCGCTAAATATAGTATTTCTATAAACTAGTATTCATATATTATTATAGAAAATAGATACTTCTTCTATAGAATAAAGAATATCTCTCTCTCTCTTTAAATAAGTATATAGCAAAATGTAATGATTAAGCTTATAAAAGCCCTTTTATTTAGTTAGAATTACTAGTTAGTTAATATCTTTATAGATTATAAGATACCTAAACCTTTTAAATATTACTCACAAAATATAGATATATTAGCTTTTAGATAAGCTTATTTAGCCTAGTTATAATACTATTTCTCTAATAGATATATCTAGCATAACCCCTTGCTCTATATCTTATAGAGTTAAGATAAGTCATCCTTTTTTAGTAAATACTTTATTTCCTAAGCTAATAACTAAAAACTATTATACTAATAGGTAAATTAATAGTAACTTTGCTCTATTGAGCTAGATTTATATATACTTCTAGTATAGTCTAGGCTATAAATTTTTAGTTAGCTAAGTTCCTAAATATAAAGGCTTAGCTTAATAGAGATAATAGCTAACTATTATAAAGTATAACTAATTAGTATTATAAATATTACTACCTTTTACTTCCTCTTATCTTTATCCTTTCTCTTTAAATAAATACTATTTCTAATATATTTCTAGTTTCTTATTAATCTTATTTTAATAATATCCCCTATATAAAGCCTTATTATTCCTCCTAAATCTTATAAATAGTATAGTATAAAGTAAGGAAGTTAGTATAATTAGGTATAACTAAGGTTAAATATTCTTCTCTAGCCTCTCTAAAACCTAAGAGAGAGACTAGAGCTTATTTAGAGAATACCTAGTAAGTACTTAGTACCTCTCTATTATTAAAAATATTTATTAAACTACTCTACCTAGCTTACTAAGCCTCCTTATAGAGGCTTAATCTTTATTCTAAGCCTTAACCTTATCCTAGCTTATAATACTAAAGTACTCTAGTTTATTATTATCTTTCTTTAGATTGTTTTATTATATCTCAGTTTCTATATTAATAGAAGACCTGGACAAGCTTACTCAAATATGCCATAATAAATATATATAACTATTTATTAAAGAGATGATTTTTAACGAGACTATATCAGGAGATTAAAATAATGCACTTCTCAGCCGCAAATAAGGACATGAGGCTTATCCTTCGTTATCTGTTCTATTGATTTATCAAACATCCAGAAAAACTACCTCTTGGATTTCAAGACTCTTATAAGACCAAAAATATATTACATTTCAAGGCAGATTTCAAGATATGTCAGATTATAGGGTCCGGAACACGCAGTGCGAGTCGGGCGCAACGTTAGCCCGGCTCCGCGCGCGGGTCCGAAGCGGCCCGGGCGCGCTAACTGCGACCGGGGTGCGCGCAGAAAAAGGGGCTGGGACGCGCCCAAATAAGGGTCAATACGTAGGAATACACGTACAATTACGCCCATTTGATAAGATGTTTTTACTCGCTCTGCTTAGAAGATTACCTAACCTCACTACTATCACATTTCTACCAATCAATCATTCTCAAGATAAATCTCTCAGAGTCTGAGAAAGAGCTGCCTGCATCGCCAGGGCTGCGATATTAGCTGCCAACACACCTGCATTAACGGCCGAGCCTAATGACGGCTTATTCAAGACCATAATTCCATTGATGGAGGTGCCGGTCATATGGTGCTGCGTGCCTGCATAGAAATGACGATGGGGAATCGGATCGTTGGGCGCAGCAGCACCAGCCACATCAGCCACATCAGCCACACCAGACACGCTAAACTCAGAGTGGTCAGTGGTCACCGGGCCAATACTGCACCCGTTCCATGCCAAATCTGACATCACAACAACCTCCTGTCTCCACTCTCCACGACAAGCAACGACAACAATGCCAACTACCACAAACGGCGACAACAACGAAGAACACGACAACCAGCAGCCATTCCACCAATGCTGGAGAACTGCATCATTCTCGACTGGCTGTCCAAACTACCGCCGACTCCCCAAGGGCAGCCCGACCTCGACGAAAGGAGGAGTCGCAAACGCAAGCGTAGCTCCGACTCCCTTCCGCTGTATCGCCTTCCCTCGCCGCCTTTCGATCAGGATACCATGAACCCTTGTGAAGTCGGCACTGCTCCAGTTACCCCCCTTCGAAAGAACGCGCCACGGTTATCACCGAATGAAGATGCTGCCGAAGTGGATGTCGAGACTCCGAGGGGGCCGCGTGTAGATCCCCCTCAGGTAGCGCGGCAGACGGCTCAGTCTGACGCCAGCAGTATCGCCTCTTCAATATCGGAGCAAACATCGATGTTGGAACACGCGTTGTCGGAACAGACATCGTCGACATCGAAGAAGCGGAAACGACAATCCAGTCCTCGCAAGCAATCGAATTTGATCACTATCCAAAATGCCATAAACCACAGGAGCTTCGAGGGGGAAATTGCGCCGTCCCCTGCGCTCAGCCATCTCCTTGACACCATCGAGACTCTGGCCAGGGGTATTGGAATTGTTTCACGTGCAAAAGAGGCATCTGTTCGGGCCGAAGCCGAAGCCTCGACGAGTCGTCAGTTTCGCTGGGTCCGAGACGAGACGTTTGCCGGCGATCCGGTCATTCCAACCTCGACATCACCCTTTCCCCTTAATCGTGACGAATTGGGTCCGACACCATCGCTTCAGACAGTCCGGAGAATTTGGTCATCTGCTTTTGAGGCGGATAGGGACAATCATGAAGAAGGCCAGTGGAACAGAGTTGTACATGGAAAGCTGCTCGACGTCGCTCTAGAGGACGACAGCTTTAAATGCATCGGTGTGCAGAGCTGGTGAGCCCGCCCCCTTACCGAACGGCCATCAGCATTGCTAACGGCACGCAGTACGACGGCGCAAATCCTTCCTAAGTACACGAGATCCGGCAAATCCGCCTACCATAACAAGAAGGTAGATTTCTGTGTCTACGTCAAGGAACAGTCCGAGGAGCTCGATGCAGCGATTATAGCTTCGGAGACGGAATCGATTAATCACACCGACCACTCCGGTCTTGTTCGGTCGCCGATCGGGCTCTCCATCGAGACGAAGATCACCGGCCATGATTGGGTCAACGCAGTCAATCAGATTACAGTTTGGCTCATCGCTCAGTGGGATTCGTTGGACGACTTCGCGTCAGGTGGTCAGCGCGTGCGTCCGGGCTTTTCTCCAGCAGCAGCAGCCGGACTGTCTTTTCTGCCTGGCATCATCGTTCAAGGTCACGAATGGTGGTTCATCGCCGTCGGTAGGAAGCCTAACGGTAGTACCGAGTTGTGGAGTAAGAAGCTGATCGGGTCAACCACGACCTTAGAGGGTATATACCAAGTCGTGGCGGTGCTTCAGCTTCTGGGACATTGGATTATTACTGATTACTGGCCGTGGTTCCAGGCGGCCATCCTCAAGAAAGCATGAGTCTGTTGCATTGTATCTGTAATGATAACGTTTGACATGTCACAGTCGCAATCGCACCCCATGATACTGGCAGCTTCGAATACCTTCTGAGAGAGGTCCAAGGATCATCGTTTCCGTTGAGGGAACTCTTGCGTCCAGCTCTAGATTAATGGTAGAGACCCATCAGTCTACAGCATAACCAACAGCAGCACAGCGCCCAATCCTACTCAGATAGTTAATGAGAGAATCAGCGTTGCAGTACAAATGTCTGTATGCAGCCTTCTCAGCAACGCATTTGATAGCACTTTTCCTTAGTATGTGTGTTCTAGTTGTAACGCTTTTGCCTACTGCTTCTAATGATCTTCTTATAAATACTTATCAAACTTCGTCGCAAACCAAGCCATAGGAGGTCTTTGAGTTCATTATGTTAACATCCGAGATGCTAAACCTTGTGACTCTCATTGTCCGTCGAGGTATTCAACCGTCAGTACATCACGTCATATCATCATGCTACCCCGTATTCAGCTCCTCATGGGGCTCGCCGTTCTTGCAGAGCACCTTACGCCCGCTTATGCCTACTGTTTTGACGTTGCGGACGGGTTTTGGATGCATAAGATCCCCCGTTATCTACGTCTCATACCTGTTCAATAGCTTTCATTCTTAGGCTTCCACGACAACCTGTGCGTGATTGACAGTGAGCAATCCCACATCTCCAGAATCATAGTCAATCTCCTATCTGAAAAACTTTGGGAACCATTAAATATTATGTCTCTTATACTTCCTCACTCAATATTTGCTTCGCTCAGTCATTTTCAGTTACCAAAAGCTACCCACAGCCATGAACACGCCGCTCTATTCCTTCTCAATGCCCAACTGCCGTCTATTATTCGCAATGCTTATTATCTCTCATAATCCATTAGGCCAAAGCATCTTATTCCGCGCCGAGGCCACTACGGATAGTTGTGATATGTTAAAAATTTTCGGACCACGTTTCTCGCAACCCCAGCGCAAGCGCTGAATATTAATTCTCAGTTAGAGAGGCCAGCAGGCAGCACATCTAGCCTAGACAGGTTGGGGTCTGCCTTGTGGAGAATAATAGCATCAGGAGTTAAGTAAGCTCTTATCCGGGGAGCAACATATATCTAGTTAATAGAAGCCAAGAAGCATTATCTTATAGTAGTATATAACAGTTAGATTAAGGCATTGAAGTAGTTAATACTGAGAAATCAATTATAGTAAGGGTGAGAGCCTAACTACTAGGAATCTAACCTAAGGGACCAGTTCTGGTCCCTAAAGTGGTCGCTATTGGTTAGAAATTTTGAGCACAGACTGTCCATAAACCCTGTAAAAGGTATAACACCAAAAAGTTAGTCCCTCCACTAAAAGGTTAGTCCTTATTTATATAAACCTTTTTATCAGTATATCTAGGCCTATAATCTTAGTCTAAAAGTCACTATAACCACTTTTTAGGCCTAAATATTAGTTCTAATATATTAGGAGTTATTAAAGCAATAAGTAATCTTAATATATACTAGCTATTATATACTATAATATTATTAGTATCTGTTTTAATAGTTTAAAAACTCTATACCTTTTATTATCTATTAATATACTATTTGCTAATACTCTATATTATTTATAAATAGACACTTTTGCTTATATAATTTTTATATTTAAATAACTTTATATTCTTATTTCTTAGTATAG
Source organism: Colletotrichum neosansevieriae (assembly GCA_036785495.1). Classification (NCBI taxonomy): domain Eukaryota; kingdom Fungi; phylum Ascomycota; class Sordariomycetes; order Glomerellales; family Glomerellaceae; genus Colletotrichum; species Colletotrichum neosansevieriae. The sequence continues at coordinate 15,906 of JAVHLV010000074.1, read as the reverse complement.
TATAAATACCTAGTTATTTTATTAAGCTTATATTATTTCTAATAGCTGAGGAGGTATAGCTCTATATATCTTATTAGTTATTAACTCCTTATACTAATCTAGGTTAGTATAGGTATGCTATACTGGTCTTTAAGTAATAAGTGATCCTAATTAGCTAAAAGAGTAGTATTACTAGCTTTATTCTGCTATTTTGGTCTTTTAGTTATCCTAATTAGTTTACTATTTAGCTTCCCTATTATAGCAAAAAGATTTTATTAAGGATATTAATTTATCCTGCTAATTAAGTATTTACTTAGTCCTTATTAGCTAAAAGGTTAGTTCTATTCTTCTATACTTTATAGTAGTAGTTACCTATATAATATAGTATTAACTAGATATAATCTAGTCCTACTCTTTTAGTCCTTAACTGGTCCTAATTAGTTTATAAGTTAGTTCTTACTAGGCCTGCTATGCTAGTCCTTAAGTGATAAGTGGTCTTAATTAGCTAAAAGAGTGGTGTTACTAGTATTATTCTGCTATTTTGGTCTTTTAGTTATTCTAATTAGCCTAAATAGTAGCTCCTCTATTATAGCAGAAAGATTTTATTAAGGATATTAATTTATCCTACTGATTAAGTATTTGCTTAGTTCTTATTAGCTGAAAGGTTAGTCCTATTCTTCTATGCTTTATGGTAGTGGTTACCTATATAATATAGTATTAACTAGATATAATCTAGTCCTACTCTTTTAGTTTTTAACTAGTTCTAATTAGTTTATAAGTTAGTTCTTACTAGGCCTGCTATGCTAGTTCTTAAGTAATAAGTAGTCTTAATTAGCTAAAAGAGTAGTATTACTAGCTTTGTTATGCTATTTTAGTCTTTTAGTTATTCTAATTAGCCTAAATAGTAGCTTCCCTATTATAGCAGAAAGATTTTATTAAGGATATTAATTTATCCTGCTACTTAAGTATTTACTTAGTTCTTATTAGCTGAAAGGTTAGTTCTATTTTTCTATACTTTATAGTAGTGGTTACTTATAATATAGTATTAACTAGATATAATATAACCCTACTATTTTAGTTCTTAACTAGTAGTAGTAGTTACCTATATAATGTAGTATTAACTAGATATAATCTAGTTCTACTCTTTTAGTTCTTAACTAGTTCTAATTAGTTTATAAGTTAGTTCTTATTAGGCCTGCTATACTGGTTTTTAAGTGATAAGTGGTTTTAATTAGCTAAAAGAGTAGTATTACTAGCTTTATTCTGCTATTTTAGTCTTTTAGTTATTCTAATTAGTCTAAATAGTAGCTTCTCTATTATAGCAGAAAGATTTTATTGAGGATATTAATTTATTCTACTACTTAAGTATTTACTTAGTTTTTATTAGCTAAAAGGTTAGTTCTATTTTTCTATACTTTATAGTAGTAGTTATCTATAATATAGTATTAACTAGATATAATGCAGCCTTACTATTTTAGTCCTTAACTAGTTCTAATTAGTTTATAAGTTAGTTCTAAATCTATTCTATTTATCTAACTATAAAGTAGTCCTTACTTATTAAAGGGTTAGTTTCTTTATTTAGTAGGTAATTACCTTATTAAGTGGTTCTTATTCTATACTATACTATTCTATTTAATCCTCTAGTATATATATATAAATCTTTTCTTTTCCCACCCTTAAAACCCCTTTTCTTATTACTTAAATATATATTTTATTAAAAAGCTATATCCTATTTCTCTACTTAATATTCTATACCTCTCTTTTCCTCTTTTAAGTTAGAGTATCTTATATCTTCTACTCTTATTTTCCCCCTAGTATTATTAATATTAATATAAAAACTATCCCCTTTTACTAACTTTACTTCTATTTTTAATTTAATAACTATTAGGATTACTAGCTTTCTATAAGCTATATCTAGGTTCTATACCTTATCCTCCTATTTCTTAGTCTCTCCTAGCTTTTAGCTAATATCTATACTCTAATATCAGGCCTCTTTTTATACCCTATTAGTCTAAGTAGCCCCTAAAATCTCTAAAGTCTCTAAGATCTCACTATATCTCTGCTAAGCTTATTCTGCTATAATTACTATTTAGTAAGCAAAGTGGCTAGTCTAGGTTTTAAAAATTATTATAACTTAAATATTACCTTAACTCTTATTACTAGAAGTAATATTACCTTATTTAGAGTACTAAACTAAGTATTAGTAATAATACTTATAGTACTCTAACTTTAAGACTTAATTTAGATAGCTTCTTAGTATATTATAGAATCTTAAATACCTATAATCTTAAGGTTAATTAAGTATTTATAACTAACTAGTAGAAGTCTGTGTTATAGAATTTAGATAATACTTTTAAGGAGTAAAAGGCTTAGTTAGCAGAGAAAGCTGTATATTACTAGGCTGAGAATATTATTTATACCTATAATTAATACTATATTAAAGTGGAGAGAATATAGTTTTTTCTTAATTCTAAATAATATAGTTATAATTACCCTAATAGGGATACTTTACTACTATTTTCTATTTTTTGCTTTTATTTACCTTAACTAATAATTTATTAACCTCTATGTTAGCTATATACTTATAGTTACTAAATTCTAATAAATCTTTCTGATTTAGAGTTTAAAGAGATACTTCTAGCTTATAATAGGAGGCAGCTTAAAGAGTCTATAAAAGGATCTAAGTTAATTCTAATCTTAATTTTATTCTCTCTAATTATACTATATTTAGTTAACTAGTCTTCTCAGAATATATAATTATAGCATATTTCACCTAGGTTTTCTTCTATATATTAGAGCAAGCACTTTTATAGATCTTCTCTAGTTAGAAGTTCTCTTAGTATAGAGCCTTCTTAGAGAAAGAGAAGGGTAACTTACTATATAGTTATATCTAGCTTAGCTAGATCCTCTAATATTAAAGACTTATTACTAATTCTAAACTCTCTTACTATTATTCCTTATACTAACTAGGATCTTCCTTTAATATAGATACTACTCTTAGTTAAAGTTAAAGACTTAGATATCTCTATTTAGCTAAATATAGAATATCTATTTAACACCTTAACTACTATTTCTTTAAGTATTTCTTTACTATTAAACTCTCTCTATTAAGGAGGTGCTATAGCCTCTAATATTTCCTGCCTATCTATTAGTTATAGTAATTTATAGTATTAATATAAGTATTCTATTAAGAATAGAGAGATATTCTGTTTAAGTCCTTCTACTCTAGGTTCTAATATTCCTAATTAGTATATATTAACTTATTAGCTTTATATTTCCCAGTTATCCCCAGTTTAGCTATCCTCTTTACTACTAGAAGTAGTAATTCCCACCTCTATTAAAGCATAGAGCAAACTTTCTAGAAAAGCATATTATAAGAAAGAAGTATTAGGCCTAGGTTTCTATACTATAGGTTAATATAAATTAATTCCTCCTTTTCTAGAAGAATTACTAACAGTTTTGCAGTTATTAGAGCTCTAGGTAATTAGCTAGCTCTTAAGCTAAACTCTCTCTATATTAGTCTCTAATATTATTAAACCTACTAGTCTAGTTATATAATTAAAGTTAACCCCTATATTACTACTCTTTTCCTCTCCTAATATACTAAAATCTAATACTATATTACTCTTATAACTACTACTCTCTTCTATACTATTAGAGGTAGATAATATTAAGAGGTTTTCTATTAGTTTTATCTCCTTTAATAGTTCTTTATTAGTTAATATAAATAAAAGATTATATCTCACCTATTTATCTAGAATGCTATCTCCCACACTACCTCCTCAATTTATATATGCTTTAATATATATAAAGTATAGATCTCAGGCTTCTTATATATCTAGTACTTTAGCAGTAATCTATCTTATCTGCTTTAACTCTGAAATTACCTGCTAACCTTATAGTTATCCCTATTTATAAGTTTCCTAACCTTTTAGTACTATTCCAGCTTAGAGCCGGGAAGTTATTTATAATCTTTATTCTCCTAGATCTATATTACCTATATATAAGGCTTATAAGTACTATACTCTATCTCTTATTCTCTAAAAGAGAAGTCTAATATAAGATAGGTATATATTAAATTCAGTTAGTAGCATAGAACTCTAGTTAGTTTTAGTTAATTATATAGAGGAAGTAAAGGCAATTTTAGGAGGAAATTAGACCTTATTAACTAGTATACTTAATTATACTAGCTTTTATAGTAACTTATATAGCTTAGATTATTTTTTATCTTCTAGTAATAAATAGGTATTTTAGTTATTTCTCTCTCTCTAAGCTTATTTACTATAGAGTCTATTAGTAAGACTTATCTAAACTTCTAAATTATTATTTATAATATATCTTAATATTCCTGCTTACCTTTTACCTAGCTAGGATACTTTATAACTTATATAGATCTATAGGGCAGAATTTATATATATATCTCTATAAGATAATAGCAGTAAAGAGAGTAATAGTTAAATTATTAGTAAGGCTAGTAATATATAATATAATTTTAACGATTTACTGCTAATAATATTAACTACTCCACAGCTTAGCGTCTAATATAAGCTAGAAACCACGTAAATATATATCTATAAACAGTAAGTATAAAAAGTAACACTATATTAGGGTCTATAGTCACCTTAAGTTAAGCTTAATATTAGTAGGGCTAGCTTAATATGATTTTTTCTCTTATAATTTAGGTAGAAGGGGATAGCTCCTCTATATATTATATTAGAAATAGTATATTAAAAATACTTAATTTTGCCTTATTATACTATTTAAGTTCTATAGAATATAGGTACTTAGATCTTTATTAGGGATAGAGAGATAAAGATAAATAGTTATATATTATACCTTAGCATTTAAACCGTTAATATAATTATATACCCTATTATCTCCTAAATTCTCTTATTGCAATATATAAGACTGTTTTAAGTATAGCTGATTTGCGATAACCTGTGTTATCTAGTTAAAACTCTTTACTCTATATAAATATATTTGATTTTCCTTCTATAATAACTCTGCTAATATATCTTAGCTAGTTATAATCTTTTAAACCACCTTTATATTAATAATTTATTTTATAATTACTATATTATAGTTATTCTATTATACTTAATTTAGAGGCAGGAGCTTATCCTATAAAAGGAGACTAAACCTCTACTAATATAATATATTTATTAGGCACTCTCTGCCCTTATTTAGGTTACTAGCTTTAAATATCTCCCCCCTTATAATAAGTGTTTGCATGCTAATAGACTATAGTCTGAATATGTTATTATTTAAACTTTAGAGGGCTTATAGTTAATAAAGGGTGCCTATATAAATTATATATAGAATAACTAGGCAACTCTCTATAGCTTCTATATATTATACTATATAGGTTATTTATTTGCTTTTATACTAATAAAACAGATTATTTAGCTACTATATTTTTAGGTATCTTTATTGATTTACTCCTATAGCCCCCTAGAGTGTTATTATCCTGCTTTTCTAGTTTTAAGTGTTAGTTAAAGAATTAGATACTCTTAGAAGACTAGGTATTATATCTTAGATATCTAGTTTTTTAAACCTAAATACTAATAAACTAGTTTTATATAGCTAGCTAATTATAGCTAAGTTATAGGTTATTAATATATTAATCACCTAGTTATTAGAGGAGAACAGACTATTAGGTTAGAAGCTATCTGAGATATCACTTCTTTTAGCATTTTTATAAACTTTTACTATATAGAGAGTACCCCTAAGCTAACCTATTTCACTCTAATAAACCCTATATAGACTTAGAGATATAGATAAAGATAATAATAAAGTTTATAGAGAATAATTTATATAGAGAGCTAAATATATACTCTCCTTATATTTAAGTATTATATCCTGCTTTAAACTCTGCTATCTTTTTATTAGCTAGCCTCTCTAACCTTTAGACTTTTTATACTAAGTCCTATTTAATTCTTACCCCTAAAAGGTCTGCTATATTAAGCAGTTTAATAAGAGAGATATTATTAAACTAGTATATCTAAGATAGTTATATATATATTCTAATAGCCTCTGCCTTACCTTATTTACTATTATCTTTAATAGGCCTTTTACTATATAATCTAAGTATTACCTTTTTAAATATTTATCTCTATATCTTATAGTCTATTAGTGCAAAGCTAGGTATATAGAGCAGACCTATGCAAAATAGCCCTAACTTGTTCACACTTATATCTAGCTTAGTTTCTGCCCTAAACTGGGATATCTTTAGTCTAATTCTCTTTAAGAGTAGGATAATAGTGTTTTGCAGGATATCTGGAAATAATATACCCTATATCTTATATAAGGTTAGAATAATTTCACCTAGTAGTTCTATAAAAATTAATAGTTTATTATTTATAATAACCTCCTTAAGGCTAGGTAGATAGATAATCCCTGCTACCCTTAATTTAGCTCTATTTACTACTTTAAATTAGAAAGAGAGGTAGTTTAATATTATCTATAAGCCTTATTTCAGTTATATTCTATATTATTTATTAAGTGAAGAGGATATAGAATATAAACACTTTGTCTAGGTGTTTAATAATAGCTTAATACTATAAGTAGCTTCTTAGATCCCTATTTAAGGTATCTGCTAACTTATTCTATAGGATTAATAAATATAAATATACTAACCTTTCTTTATAGTTTCTAATAACCCCCCCTCTTTATTATATTTAATAGCTTTATTAATATTAAAAGCATTTCTCTTACTAATAACTCTATAATCAGGCTTAATAAAATAACTTAAAACTTCTCTATAGTTTTTAAGATATTATCTAGATTTAGAGTAACTAAGATAGCAGCTATTCTAAAAGCTAGTTAGTATGCTAACTATATTTATACTATGCTGCTAAAGTATAAGGTATACTTAAAGAAAAAATAGGAGGATCTTCTAGTAGAGATTACTCTATTCTATAATTATAGCAAGAAAGCATATATTATAAAGTACCTATATAGCTTCTATAATAAGAAGAATATCTTCTCTATAGATTATCTCTATAATCTGCTAGAGTTTATACTAATAACTAAGACTATTAAGATTAACTAGGCTCTATATAAGTCTAGGTCTATAGTGCAGCTATATAGTATACCTGCTATATCTATAAAGGCTATAATACTAGCTAGGATATATAGTAAAAGGGGCTTCACCTTTAATCTGTTAGCCTAGATAGCTGCAGATTAAAAAGAGCTTAGTACTCCTTTTAGTATATTAATCTTTGCTTATAGTCTAAGTAATATCTAATAAAATAGCATTATAAGTATTAAATGCTATAATTATAGCTAAGGACCCTTTTATAAATAATATCTTATAGGAGGTCCTGTTAGTAGGCTCTAAAAGGACTAGAGAGTTAGATTATATAGAAGATAGGACCTAGTAATAGACCTAGCCTAATAAAGTAATTAAAGCATAGAAGCCTTTATAGGAGAAAGAAGGAGATATAATTTTACTAGTATTATAGTATAAGTATCTTAGAATAAATAATAGAAGTTATGTTACTTATAAAATAAATACTCTCACTTCTAATATAATAATAGTAAGATGCTTTATAGGGAAGGATTATGATCTGCTATATAATAAGAACTATTAGCCTGCTAGTTTAATAGTAGAATCCCCCTCTTATAAGGCAAAGATCCAGGTTTAATTCCTAGATAGGTCTTTTCTTTTTTCTTTTTGCTAAGGCCTTTTTAATATACTAATTATAGTAGCAAAGTTAGTTTTTATATAGGACCCTTAGTTATAAAAATATAGCTATTTAAAGTATATACTATATTCCTAGCTTTTATTATGGAGCTGAGTCTTAGAAGATACTAGTATAAAATATAGTATAAAGTAAGCATATAAATTATATAAATAGGCTGAGTGATAGAGGTCTCTTTTCTAATAGAAGGATTTATTTAATAGCAGTATTAGCTAGTATTTCCTAGTATATTATAGCTATTAATTAGCAAAGCAGTTACTGAATTTATAATTGAATTTATTACTACTCTAGTATTTATATTAGCTTACTAATATAGCTAGTAGGCTGCTTTTAATTAATTCTTATTATCAAAGTTATTTATCACTAGAAGAGGGTTATATATAAGCTCCCTCTTTATAAATAATAAAATTACTTATCTAATAGACTAATTTATAGATAATAAGAGCATAAAATAAGCTTAGATAATATAAATATCTATATCTAAACTTGTAAAGCTATACTAATAAAGTTAAATAGTTTAGCTATATTATAATAACTACTAAATAATATTAAGTCTAAGATTATGCTAATACTAATAAGACTATTAGTAATAAGAAGACTAATCTTATCCTTCTAGATAAGAATAACTTATTATTAACTAATAGAGTTTAAATTGCTAACCTGGAATATTATAGCTAGTTTAAGGGATATAATTATATTAGAGATAACTTAGTAAAGTTAAGTAGAGCTATTACCCCCTTAATTAAGTAGGTCTATCTTAGTTAAGTTATCCTTAAGCTAGATAGTTAATTAGTTCTCAAAATGCTATAAAAGCAGCTTAATCCTAATAACTCTACCTACTACTACTATATACTAATATACTAAGAGACTCTTAATAAGGCTTAAACACCTAATTGCTAAGCCTAGGCTTATTAAGAGCATAATTACTTATATCTAGTTTAACTAAGGTAGTAGAAGGAACTATAATTAAAGTAAATACTATATAGTTATTACTAGACTAAGTAATATTTATTAAATAGTTACTCCTATATAAACTAGTTTAAATAGAGCAAGTTAAAGGCTATATTATAGACTTTATTAAAGTTAAAAGCTTAAAGAAGGTAACACTAAGAGTAATATTAATAAGATTAAAAAGAAGACCTTATAGATTACTAATAATAATCTATTTAAGATAGGTTTCTAGTTAAATAAGTTAATTATTAACTAAGTAATATAACTAGGTCTTTAGCAAGATAATATACTAGAGAGGCTTCTCTTAATTAAACTAACCTCCTACTACTAATTAGTAGGGTTAAGAATAAGGATAGAAAATATATCTTAATAGAGAGCTTAAGTAGAGTTTACTATTAAGATCTCTAGTTAGTTCTATGAAACTATTTAGAGGCTAGAAGAAATTCACACTAGATTAAATAGCTTGCTACTATAAATATTAAGTATTAAACTGCTTAGAATAATATTACATTTAAACCTATATAACCTGATAATATTAAGGATAAATAGCAAATTATCTTGCTAAAATAGATATTTCTATATTTATCTAATAAATATAGGTATCTAACTATTATTAAAGTAAGGATTTATATAAGAAGAGATATATAAATTATTAACTATCTAGATACTTATACCTTAAAGCCTACCTCCTGCCTATATAGAAATATTATAGCTATTATAGTAAGATTAAACTTAGAGTTAATATAGTTAGATACTATAAATCCCTTTATAAATGCCTTCCTAACTAAGGTTATATATATATAATACCTACCTAGATCTAATTACCCTGGAAAATACCTTATTCTCTGTAAGGCTTTATATAGAGTCTAATAACCCTATCTTATATAGTAACGCAGTCTTAAAACTATTCTCTAGCAGGTAAACGCTATACTGCTAGACGAGGATACCTAGATCTTTATATTAAATATAGTACTAATCCTTATATATATTAACTATATTACTTACTAACTTTTAAAGAGAGGTAAGGTAGAGGTAAGAATAATAGTTAATAGCTTAAAGTTAGCTTATAAGATAAAAGAAGTAGGTAACTTAAGGGTGTTTTTTAGTATTTAAATCTTTTATAACTATAAGTAATAAAGGGTAAAGCTTTACCTAGATAAATATATTAAAAAGATATATATTAAATTTAGAATAATAGGAGTAAATTATAAGATATTAATGCTTATACTAATAGCTATTAATAACTTAATCCTAAAAACTAAATAAGTAATAGCTTAAGGGTTTAACTAGTATTAATATAAAGGTAGCTTAATTAACTATGCTACTATTACCTATTAACTAGATACTATAAAAATATTACTATAACTCTTAGAATTCCTTTATAACCCTTTAAAACAGCACTATTAAGCACCTAACTAATATCTTACCTATTCTTAGCAAATAAAGCACCTATATATTAAGCTTAATACTACTATATAAGGGTATACTTTCTTATATCTTAGATATCTCCCTTCCTATTAATAATATTACTTAAAGGAGTAGTTAAGGCTTTATAATTATATTATTTAGTAGCCTAATTAGCAGGAATTTATCTAAGTAATATTAAGTTATAATATTAAGTATAGAAGCTAAACTAGTAGTTCCTATAAGTATACTAAAAGAGTATATAGCTGTTATATAACTTATAAGGGAATATTAATAGTATCTTAATACTAAGCTTTCTATATACTAAGATAATATCTAAACCCTTTATATACTAATAGCCTAACTACTCTAAGTATCTAGTAAGTTATAATATATTAATATTAATAACTTATAACTATAACTAGAGGTAAAGAGAGGTAAGGTTAAGTTTAAATAGGTAAAGACTAATAAGATAGTTATAGCTAGCTTTATAAAGGCTCTTACTACTTAAAATCTGACTAGATTTATTACTTAACTAGCTATAGCAAATTTCTAGTCTCTTATTAATAATAACCCCTCTAAGTAAGATAATTACTTAAAAGTTCTAGGACCCTGTTTAGATCTTATAATAATCTAATTTTAAGATATAGGGGGGAGTACTTAAACTATATATCTTAATTAGCAAAGTATACTTAGGATAATTATAAGCTATACTATTACCTAGTATATAGTAATCTATTATTTTGCTAGGATTATTAGTTATCTTAGTAATTCCCCTTATAGCTAAGTTATTAGCAGAACACTATAAGGGTTTTATAATATTATATATTATTATATTAATATATTAATTAGCTAATTCTTATATATAAAACTCCTAGTAAGTATTAAACCTACCTAGATTATTATTTTAATAATATAATCTCTATTATAAGTATAAGTATATAGAGGCTTAAGTTTCCTAGTAGATTCTTTCTCAGTTCCTTATATTCTATAATATATACTAAGTCTTATCTTCTTTCTATATATACTAATTTTATATTAGTGTCTCTATTTATTCTTACTAGTAGTCTGGAAAACCACCTTAGATATACTACTTTATTATTTCTTTATACTACTTAATATCTATTTTATATTAGAAATATTATCTCTATACTATATCTCAGAGTAATATAGCTTCTAAAGTTATATTATCTCCCTTAAGCAAAACGCATAATAACACCTCTATTACTATTCCTATAGCTAAACCTGGTTTAATATATACTATTAAACAGATAGGGAGTTATTCTCAGAGTTGCAAATAAACTAGACTTCCCCCTAATACTATATCTACCCCCTCAGAATTATAGAAATATATATAAAGCCTGTTTCTAGGAAAATATATATTATAGCTAGTTTATACTACTAAGTTCTAATACTCTGCCCTTCTTAGACTACTATAAAGTATAAAGTTCTAGAATAATAAAATTAATATTACCTATAGCCTAGCTATTACTAAAATGCAATCTGTTATAGCACTATTCTATAGTAGTAGCAGAGAAATATTAGCTACTAACTCTACTATTATCCCTATACTAGCTATACTCTTCTCAGCCTCTATTTATTATAGCCTAAAGGCAGAGACTTAAAATACTAAATAGCTAAATAATCTATTAGTAATAAAAACCTCTATTATAACTAGTAAAAAAGAAGAGAAAGTAGTATTAGATAGTAATTATTATTAGAAGTTAGTAGCAGCCTCTTCTAAGTCTAAATCTCCTATTAAGTTTCTTTTATAGATTCCTTATTCTTAGCTATTAATACTAACTATAAGTCTGCTACTTAAAGCTTAGATACTATTAGGTTTCTATTATATAGTATTACTCTTAGATAGTATTTTATAATAGTAAATTAGAGATAGTTATTAACCCTAAACTAACTTATTACTTTTATATTACTTCTAAGACTCTTCTAATAGATACTCTATAATAAATTGCTTTCTTATTATTATTACTAGTCTAAAGTATTAAGTATTAAGTATTCTTTATATTAAGAAAGCTATGTATTTTCAGTTTTCTAAGATTCTAGTTATTATATAGAATAATATATTACTTCTTTTAAAAAGTATAACTAATCTAAGTGTGGAATAATTACCTAATCTGCCTAGTAGGTTAGATCTCAGGTATAATTAGTAGCCTAGCTAACCTTAAGCCTCCCTCACTTAGCTACCTATAGCCCCTATTTAAGCTTTATATATTATAGTAGATAGATATAGAAAAGCCTTTTCTATAAAGGTATTAGTAGAAAAGGTTATAGAAGATATCTTCTAGCACTATACTAGCTTTAAGGATTATATTTAAAGTATAGATATTTATTTAAATAATAAAAGGCTAGAGTTATCTTTTATATAGTAGGTATTATCTGTAATATCTAGCATTTAATATATAAGGTGGGGAAATCCAGGCATATTTACAAGCAGGGTTTTTACAGGCTATTACTTAGCATAGTGTTAGAGTATACTAGATAAATTATATTAAATATATAAGATAAACTCTAAGGCTCCCTCTCCCAGCTCCCTCCTATCTATATTTAGCCTATATATACTGAGGTAGATAGAGAGCAAAGATTATCCTATATAAGGGCATTAGTAGAAGAGGGTAGAGCTAGGTTATTTATATACTATATCAGATAAGCTACCTCTAAGCAGCATATTAGAAGTATAGATATTTATTTTAAATATAAAGGTTAATAGCTATCTCTTATATAGTATATATTAGATATAATATCTAGCACTTAAAAGGTATTCTATATTTCAGTGTTAGTTAGGTAAGTTAGAGACTATGGAATAGACTTTTATAAGAAGCAGCTATCTGCCTTTATAGTATTATAGCTCTTAGCTTCTGAAATATAATTCTTAAAAAAAGGGCTATACTAGTATTTAAAACTACTAAGTTAACCTTAGATAGCTCTAAATATTAGACTTCACTAGCTAAACCCCTCCTTAAAATTAAGTAACTAAGGCCTAGTATTAGATATAATCCTGATTTTTAACCTTAGCTATAATAACCTGACCTGAATTCTAGCAGACCTCTATTAGTATAGAAAACTAATATATAGGGAGGAAGCCTATAAGAGGCAATTATTCTAAGTTTTAATAACTTTATCTTATCTTTAAGGGATAGAGTAATTATAGATCTAGAAAAGCAAACTTATAACTACCTACCTCAAAGAACTTATTACTTAATTGCTTATATTATTATAAAGTAATAGTATTAATAAAGAGAATAAGGATAATCTAGCTAGTAAGGCTCTTATTTAATTTATTAATCTCTTAGTTAACAAAGAGACTATTTTTATCTAATAGTCTCACACTGCCTATAACTATATCTAATATACCTATATTACTACTATAAAGTCTTAGAAAACTATTCTAGTATTAATATCTATAAGATAAACGTTAACTAGATATATAAGATTAACTCTAAGTAAGCTCTTAGATTAGTATTTAGAGTTTAGTTTATTTCACCTAGTAGATAAGATTATAGAGAATCTTAATACCATAAAGCTCTCTATCTAAGGTTTATATTAGTGTTAAATATATATACTAATAGCTAAGCCACCTTATAAGCTAAATAAGGTCTCTATAGTATATAAGCTTAATAAGGATAATAACAGACGGGTGGAAGTTTAAGCTAGAATTAAGGTATTAAGCAGTGCAATTATTAGGCCTTGTCCTCTAAATCTAACTAACCTTTAAGATCCCGCTTATTAATATAACCTATATATATTTAGCAGCTAACTTAATATTAAGACTAAAGGTGCCTTAGTATATTACTAGAGACTTTTTATATACTACTATAACTCTAAGTTAAAGTCTCTTTATAAGGCCTAAAAAGCAGATAATATACTTTATATAGCTGCCTATGTCCTCTAATAATAACCTAGTTTGCAAGTATAGATAAGCAGATTAGAATAGAGGCTAAACTGCCTATAGGTTATAATATCCTTATTCTAACTATAGATAAAGCCTGGGCTTCCTAGTAACCTACTAACTTACTACCCTCTAATATTAATATAAATAAAATAGTTAAGGTAAAATAAGAAGAAGATAAGACTACTATACTATTTACTTATCTAGTAATTATCCTTTATATAATACTAAGCAAGAAGATCTACCTCTCTATGCAGATAGCAGGCACTTAGTTATACCTTAAAACCCTTATTAAGGTTAGACTAAGGGAGCTATAACTAGACTTAGAAGACTACCTATAATATAGGGGTTAGAATAGGTGAAACCACAGATAAACTCTATATACTATAGCAGATAGGCCTGCCTTTTAAGATACTTTAGACTATTTATAAGGCTATATATATAGCAGATATATTACTTAGAAGACTAAGATATATCTAGAGCCTTACACCCTATATATTTATTAGAAGTCACTATAGTGCTAGTAAGCTATATATTCTCTAGCTATATATCTCTAGTAATATAGCAAAGATCCTAGGCCTTAAAATAGTACTATCTTAGAATTCCTACTAAGAGAAGGCCTCTCTTAGCAGAAAATATTAGAATCTAGGCTATAGGCTGCATAAATAGAAAAGGAGCTATCTAGTTCTATAATATAGAGGTTCTATATAGCTTAAAAGTGGTTCTTAATAATAAGAGCCTTATACCTTATTTTGAAATCTATATAATATATACTCCTTATAGGATCTCCTAAAGCCCCGGTAAGTATATTCTATATTTAGGTTATCTAACTAGAAGCTCCTTCTCTAGTTACTACTATAGTAAGAGGATAAAATAATCCTAGATAGGTCTATTCTACTATATACTAAGAAAAAGGTAACACAGATATATAGAAATAGCAGTAATAACTATAATAGATATAATTATCTAAGCAATTTAAAGGAGCAAGAGCTATAGTAATATCTAGTTAAGAAATACCCTAATAGCTAGGCCTTAATAGTGAGAGATAGGTTTTATAAGGCAAATATTAGTAGCAGATATAGGCATAGGCAGTAAATATTAATATATATAACTCTAATAACTACTACTAGTTATCTCTTTTCTCTTAGTAGACTATTTCACTATCCTCTCTGCTAAATTTCTATACCTAGATATATAAGAGCATAAATAATATAATAACAAGTAACGTTTTAGAGGATACTATACTAACCTAAGCTAAAGCTAGTAATCTTAAGCTTTAACAAATTCCCCTAGATATATAAGAGTATTAATAATATAATAATAAGCAATAATAAGCAATATTTTAGAGAATATATAATATTTTAGAGAATACTATACTAACCTAAGCTAAAACTAGTAATTTTAAGCTTTAATAAATTTACCTAGATATATAAGAATATAAATAATATAATAATAAGTAACGTTTTAGAGGACACTATACTAACCCAAGCTAAAGCTAGTAATCTTAAGTTTTAATAAATTTGCCCAGATATATAAGAGTATAAATAATATAATAATAAGTAATGCTTTAGAGGATACTATACTAATCTAAGCTAAAGCTAGTAATCTTAAGTTTTAATAAATTTACCCAGATATATAAAAGTATAAATAATATAATAATAAGTAACGCTTTAGAGGATACTATACTAATCTAAGCTAAAGCTAGTAATCTTAAGCTTTAATAAATTTGCCTAGATATATAAGAGTATAAATAATATAATAATAAGTAACGTTTTAGAGAATACTATACTAATCTAAGCTAAAGCTAGTAATCTTAAGTTTTAATAAATTTACCCAGATATATAAGAGTATAAATAATATAATAATAAGTAACGTTTTAGAGGATACTATACTAATCTAAGCTAAAGCTAGTAATTTTAAGCTTTAATAAATTCTCCTAGATATATAAGAGTATTAATAATA